>JBAMJV010013289.1:0-47959 GCA_037951105.1 Echinarachnius parma
GTAATCTGGAGGTCTCGTGTTCGAATCCCGGGGAAGCCCAATTTTCTTTGCTCATTTTTCATTTTTCATAGATTACGAGTTATAATTTTTTGTGAAGCGTTATACATACTATGATACTAATCATTAATTATATGCCAAAGGAGCTCGGTTATTAATATTATGGAAGTTTCAATTTTTTTTTTAATAAAATATTAACAGGCATCATCTGCCGGGAAGGTTGGTGAGCGGGTTGCATGGGCCGTCCGTTGTTGCTGCGGCAACCCTGGAGTACTGTCGGTGTGTGTGATTGTTGTAGTAGCGTTCTATCGTCTCAGCAAATCTCCCGCAGATATCGCTGCTTTGAGGGGACAATACATTGCTGACAGCGTTTCCACACATGGTAAGCTTCTATCATACAAACAAACTCACCAACACAATTGGTTGTTGTTAAAATATTTACAAATCATGTACGAACACTAACTTACCAACATTTGTTGCAGCTAACCCGAGGTACATTGTACATGTTTGTATGTGGGTTCTTCAGTCTCAGGCACAATCTCCTGCAGACTCGCTCTTGAGGGGACACACTTTGCTGACAGCGTTTTGACATGGTTAGCTTCTTCTAACAATACCACACATCCCACACAGATTAACTAAATGTATTTAACATATTTAATGTCCCCAGCAACAACTTGCCAACATTGCTTGCAGCGAACCTGAGGTACATTGTTGTATTGTTGGTTTGGATCTTGTAGTAGCGTTCATCAGTCTCGGAAAATCTCACGGAGACTCGCTCTTTGAGGGGGACTTACATTGCTGATTGCTGACAGCGATTTCAACATGTCTCATGCACACAATTTGAGTGATTTTATTCAAATATTTTAATTACATTGTCCCAACAAAAAAAACTTGCTCAAAATTATTTGCAACAAACCGAGATATATCGTATATGTGGGATTGCTCTTTTAGTAGCGTCTCTGTTTCTTCAATCTTCATTCAGAGTCGCTGTTTGAGAGACATACATCGCGTGACAGCGTTCCACATCGTTATAGCTTCTTTTTCTTCTAAACTAACACGCATCCCACACAAAAACTCTATTTAACTTTAATGAACATATTTACTAAACTTGCCAACATTGTTTGCAGCAAAACTGAGGTACATTGTATGTGGGTTATGTTCCTGAATGTAGCGTTCATCTGGTCATCAACATCCAGTAGAATCGCTGTTTGAGAATGGTCAATCTCGTCTTGCTCCTGATGTCCAGTGGGTTGCATAGCAACGGGCTACCAGAACTGCAACATACACATTTGATTCACCCCCCTCTCTTCATATTACCACTGAACAAATTCTTAAAAGTTACAGCGTGTTCATGCTCTTATTTCAGGTTTTCTTACGTCGGCATTAGTTCTTATAGTCTCACCATGCTCCTGATGACCATCAGGTTGCATGGCAACAATCTTTCAAGAATGCATACCTCACACAACTTTTAATTTCATTCTTCAGATAAACTGAAGTCATTCTTCAACGAAAACAACAGCGTTCATGCATATCCAAGTTTTCTTGGCTGAGAATCGGGGCGTACGTAAGTCAACGGTAATTTTCGATGGTCCAGTCTCATCCTGCTCCTGATGTCCTTGGTTTGCATGGCAACGGGCTACCAGAACGCATCTGCGGGTGTGCAGAGCACATAATGTCACCCGGATTACGGCAATTGATTTCACACTTTCAGGCAAAACTGAAATCTATTATCACACTCAATGATCATCAGAACTTCTACCATATTTCCCATACTGTGTCTCAGGTTTTTCTTGGCTGAAATCGGGGCGTACATCGGCCTAGTTCTCATGGTCAGTCTCATAGTGCTCCTGCTATCCATGGTTGCATGGCAACGGGATACCAAAACGCTTCTTCCTGGTGCTCCTTCAATAAGGCGCAGACGGGCAGACGACAACTCACCGCGGTAAGGTCGATTTTGACATTTACAGAAACGCGCGAAATAATTTAAAAGTAAATCTCAGTTGAATAAATTGTTATCATACTATGCTCAAATAAAATTTAAGTTAGTAATAGTAGTGTAAAGTATAAATGAAACAAATTTGTCACTTTGCATTTTTTATAAAACAAAAAAGTGATTATTACTATAAACGTTATTGCCTTTTTTAGTTTGCTTTTGTATTTTGCTAATGTGAGTGTGTTATGTTGTGTTGATATCAAATCACCATCAATCTTAATTATGTAATGCGAATGCTGCTAACTTTGTGTTTGTGTCGTTTCCTATCACTTTATAATACTGTATTTAATTTCTTGAAACGCTCAGTGGAAACTATTAGGTTTAAAGCTTATTACCAAATATATTTTCGCTGCAGAGAATTTGGGTTAAATATATATATATATTCTCAATATTTTATGTGAGAAATAACAAATTATCGACATCAATTTTAACTTTAACTCCATAGTTTATGATCGTGACGTACATCATCAAACTGGGGTGGTATATCATCTTCATCGGGTCAACTCTACCAACATATTTTTCTTCATAGGTGAATAAGGGAGTGTGCAGCAACAAAGTAATATACTACCTCCACTTGTTAGATCTCCGCCAGTTCGGTACGTATGCATGGTTACATAGGCATTCCCAGGGGGGGGGGTGGGGGGGGGAGTTGTGGGGGGTTCAAACCCCCCCTTTTTGACCATAAAATTGCTGTTTTGGGGGGGTTTGTACCCCCCCCCACACTTTTCCAAATTTTTAGCGGTCTCGAGACGGGTCTCGACCGTCTAAAACACTGGTCCTCCGGCCCCAAGTTTTGTTTTGAAGATCTCCGGTCTCGGGCTCGAAAATTGTGAAAGTACTTCGTGACACCCCCCACTGAGAGGGGTTTCCTACTTTGAATGGTACTTGGGTCTCGGTATCGAAAATTTTGAAAGTACTTGGTCTCGGCTTCGAAATTTTTTACAAAAATAACCCCCCCCCCACACTTTAAAAAAATCCTGGGTACGCCACTGCATGGTTATGAATTATGTTCATGAAATTTGTTTACAATGAAATAAATTAACATCAAAGTATATTATGTTATAATGCAAAATCAAATTGTCATTACCGATGAAATAACTATACATTTTAATTGTTCGACAACATATTATACGGTGAGTGAAATAAAACGATGGATGTTAATGTCATATAATATTATTGTAGCTGAGTAATTAGCGATAATGCAAACTATGATACATATTAGCTAAATATTTGCCAATAAGTTTGTAGTGAACAGTTATTATTCCCACGAGTTTTTCCCAAATCAAATCAATAAATATCTCAATAACAGAAAAAACAGGAAAAATCAAACTGGTTTCCTACTCATTTTGATTATTGGTAAGCAGAAAAGAACCGGGCATGGAAGACTCACGTCCTATAGATATGCGAATACGTGTGGTCCCTACAGACAAATTGACTAAATCTCGGTTTAACTCTTGTACCACTAATTAAAAATCAATTGTGATTCTATAATGATAATTAAAAAAAAACATGTATTGCCTTTTTAATGAACCTGCTACTTTTGATAGCTCGGCTCATTTTGACTTACATTGTATTACAATCCATTTTCGCCATTGTTTATCATGTTTATAGTTGATTACTATATGCGGTTCGCAGCAGTGTTGTCTTTTCTCCCAATATTGCTTTCAAACATTCTCCACTCATCATACAAGGTCTAGCGCCGCAGTGTCTTCCCGGTTGCTCATCCTCTGGTACCAACGCCAACCACGCATCTCGTCTGTGGCACCGACCTTGTGGCACTTTGCGACTGTGTAAGTAGAAAAAGCATTTTATTTATTTGAAAAAAAATATACAAAAATTACTAATTCATACTATAAAGCATTTGTAATATACACGTCCAATAATTTAAAGGCGCCTCATTTAATAATATAATAATAATAATATACTCGTATTTATATAGCGTCTAATATGATTGATAATCATCTCTAAGCGCTTACAATGATATTACCCCCGGTCATAGGATACAATGCAAACCAGCACATATTGTATGCACAATCTCCACTCCCTGTGGAGCATTCCTTCCAAGCGGTGCATGGGCATTGAGAAGATCCTTCATATCTAGGTTTTCACCTCCTATGGTCCCCCATTTATACACCTGGGTAGAGAGCAGCAATTGTGGATAAAATTGTCTTGCTGAAGGACAAAGGCAGTGGGGCAGGGTTCGAACTTCGGGATCTCAGATCGGAAAGCGGCGCGAGCTCTACCAATCTTGCCACACCACATCCATGGCTCAGATGTCCGTTATATTCTTTCTCATTGGTCATCAGGTACAGTTCAAACTCGCACACTTATCTTGTGCACCATCTCAACTCACTGGACAGCATAATAGCCCAATCTGCTACTGGCTAATTACGGCTACGTGCTAATTAACACCCGAACAAGCACCCATTTAACCTCCTGAGCTAGCAGTAACTTTTGTACATAAATAACAAAGGTGCCACAACACTTCTACAATTATGGTTAAATATAATCATAATGATGATAATAATTACTTTTCCGGCTTCATTGACTAGAGTTCAAAGTAATTCGCTTTACCCGTAACAATCTTCATACCTTTGCCCTGCCTCTGTTCTGCTAAAATGAAATAAATGTCAGATACGTCTATCACGAACTTCATAATTTAGTTGTGTAGATAATTAAGCTAATGGAATTCGACCAAATGTTTCTTCTCAAAAACAAACACAAATAAAACGAAATGTTTTCTTTTTGTTCAAAAATCACTATACAATAATAGTACGCATATATATTTGTCATCTGCTTATAAACAGGAACGATGGTACGCAAAAATATGGAAAATCTTTGGGATTATTCATGGTTTTAATTACTTGTTTTCTTTAATTTTCACAGGATCTTCTCACCAATTTCTTCCTCACACTGATTGGCTGTATTTTGGTACTCTTGGGCATGTGAGTGAATTATTAAAGTGATCCATTAACTTTGGCAAAGTCACCCAAATCACTCGGGGAGGTTTCACATTTTTCTTGGTTTCGCTTATAAAACATGAAATTGCTTAGATTTTTGAAATGTCTCCCATATTGGTGGATATATTTATCATTGAATATAGACGAGCCTGTTCCGGAACGTGAATCAATGGGGCATTAGGTGAACCAATCTAGCATCAATTTTCACTATGAAAATAGTGTTCCTTTTCATCACATATCATTCAAAAGAACCTTACATTAGAATTGGTACATATAAGGAAGATAGGCATTCAATACCCACTTCGGAAAAAACCTTCTAATGAAGTTAATGGATCAAGTCTTAAAGGTGCACCTGTAATGTGTCAAGTTATTAGCCAAAATTACATTTAAGACTTCAATCCTATAACAAAGTCATTGTAAGATATGTTCGAATGAGTGTGTGAAAGTTTCATTGAAAAAGAACACTGCTCTCCTGGTTTAAAAAGGCGAAATTTGCGTCAGCTTTTATCAACGAATTACTGTATCATAACGTGTATGAGGTTTATGACCGTTTCGTTACGGCTCTTGAGCTGATTGTTTATCAATGATAGATATCGTCATAATAAAGGGGGCATTTAAACAAATCTAAGCATATTTTATTCTTCTCTTACCATAAGCCAAACAACACGGTAGAAGAGAATGGGGGAAGCTCCAAGTAATTTTCGTGGAGTTTAGCCACTTTAACTGGTTTCACTTTAAACATGCAGATTTTTTCATATATATTATGTAAAGGCCTTGGATAAACACGCAAAACTTTATATAGTGAGATTGGACCAGAAAAATGGCCCCCGTTGTAAAAGGGTTTTGTTATTATCAGAGTTCTTTGTATTTCATTTCCGTACGACTCAAAACAAAATAATGTAGAAATAAAAGTGAATGAATCAAAGTGAGTAATGCTTGTGTATTCCGTAATGTTCATGTTTCAATGCAGATATATATCAACATTTTAGTGGAAAAATAATTTTAAAAAGACCGTATACTTCAGCTTAGATCATGTATTGGTTATTCTCCTTTTCACTTTTTCATTTGTAGTACTTTATTAAAGTCTAGGTTCGAAAGATGTACTAAATGTACGGACGATAAAGAGTCTGGGCGTTGCCCTTCTTCATTATAGTCAATACTATAGTTATCGATATTTTCTGGGGGGAGGTGCGGGAAATCACGGTATATGGGGATCAAGGGAATATGATTTTACAAATAATATAGTAATATACTTCTTTTTGCTCGCGATGTTGTACGCTGCCAAGTGTGAACGAACCTCAGTATGTTTATAATTTAGTATTCTGTGGTTGTGAAATCTAATGACTGTCCTCTCTCGTCATCTCTTAGAATCATTTTCTGATGAGTCTCTCGGGCAACTACAACTGGCTGAGGATACGCAAACGGACGACAGAAGCTGCAGGCCTGTAAGGTCGGTCCGGCGATCCGGTCACTACGTACATTCGGCGTCGCCGAGGACAACGAAATGTTCGGCGGCAATAACGCCGTCGCCGAGCGTCAGTTGTCCGCCGGATTCTGGCGACACTCACCCTCCGACGCGTCAATTTTTCAGACAGGTTCGACGTCTAACGGCATAGCGACGGATTCCATCCCGACTGTCGCGGCACAGGTTTCAACAAGCGCCGGCTTTCGTTCTCGATGCCACCAGTCGTCAACAGCAGGCGTCAGCGTCATCAACACGGAGACCTAAATCACCAACATCGACGAATTCATCAACAGCGCTCAACGAAGATTTATAATCAAACGGTACGGGCTCCAGCAGGATGCCATACGGCATCAACTACAGCAGCAACAGCAACAGCAGCAGGCAGACGCGGCCGCACAATCGCGTCAATTTTTGGCAGATAGTCACGCACCAACACTGCCGCAACAACGTGGTCATTTAGCAACGCTCCTGCAAAGACGCGATCAACAACTAATGCCGCTTCACCAAGGTGGGTCATCAACGAACGACGCTACCGCAACAACGCGACAATCCGCTAACGACGTTACCGTAACAACGCGACAATCCGCTAACTGACGCTGCCCCAACACGGTCATCCAATAATGCCGCCCCAGCGACGCAATTACCGTCTAACAGCCGCGGTTGCAACGCGACAAACGGCCGCGCCGCTGCCATCGCAAAGCAGAATAACCTTAGTACTAACGCTGAACAGGACACTGTCGACGGAAGTTCGGTCGATCTCGATCATTTTAACCCGGCTACGGACGACAACTACTGGGACCATCCAGACACCGCCAGCCACCAGCAACAACCGTTGCAAAACATCCACAAACAACCACAACGACGACTATTATAGCAAGGGTTATAACCAAAACCCCAGACGACGACGTCGAACAACGCAACAGCGGGTTATTACGACGGCGGGGGGAACTATAACCAGAGATATTATAACTATGATTACGACGTCGCGGATGGAAGTGCGGGTTTCGAATGAAACCGACGTCGACTTATGGACAGGGGAATTCATCGAAATCGAATTACGGACAGGGTAGGTTCTTTAAACAAGTTATAAACCAGATGATAAACCAGATGATTCGTTGCAAAGACACAGAACACCGATAGGCCACAACTTCTATGAATACCAACTTTAGCAGCAGGACAGCCGGAGTTTATTTTTACAAACATTTTTTACTCGTGTTAGAAACTGATATAGTAACATTGTCCAAATTCGCATATCTTTTAGAATTCTTATTAAGTAAGTGGTTTTCTCATACCTTGTTGTCATTCGTTTCGTTCAATATATATTTAAGATGGAAGTGTCCACCATTAAAAATTGAATTTCAGACATTACACAGTGGACAATCATCAGATCACAATACACATTCCATCAACCATTCATCAATTTTTGCACATGTAAACAAAGTTACTAGATCCCTTTAAAAGGTTGTGGGTGTGACAGGTATGTGCAGCCTGTGATGCTGTCTTCAGGAGTTTATAGGGGACCACCAGGCAAAGAACAACACATTATTAGTATGTTTTGGTACCGTTTTGTGATATCAAATAGATAACCCAACATTTTGCAAAGGGTTGTGTAATTCATAAACAAAACAATTCATTTCCACACTTACGGAACCACTACTATTTCCTGGTTCCACATTTGCGAGTACGCCAATGCTATTCACGCGTACGTTTGTAGACAATATATTCCGGGCGATTCGTTTTGCTCTGCACACATTAGTAGTCGCAATTCAGACGCCATGGAGACGCATGCTTTAGATGGTGATGCGTTTTCCAATTATATATTTGTTTTCTGGAAAACATATTTTTGTGAACTTGTTGATGAATGGAATACTAAAGATGTTACCTTTCTTTAATAAGAATTTTGTTTTTGGGTGGTGGTACCCTTTAAAATTCAGTGTTTATTTGTTAACTAAACAGGAAGAAGGTAAGGACATTTTATAAACCATCCGTTTATGGATTGTCTTGTCCTTCCAATACTGCTACCCAAGAGTCAATAATGATTATTCGTTTATTATAAACGAATACTATTTGATAAGTTCCTACGCGAGATGTCCGAATTGAATTTTGGAATTCGTTTAGATGAATCAATATTATTATGCTGCATCAAAGTAGAGATTCTGTCCTCTCCGTTTATGCGAGCGAATTTGTCTTGAGATGTGTATTTGATCGATGTAACATTATGTATATTTCAGCACATTCTAATGTATATTGTGTATAGTTTTGACGCTTCACCAAAGTAATGTATAATTTTAGACGCTGTTCATAAGTGATCTGTTACCTGTTAGTAATTTTGTATATGGTATTGTTATGTCTGTTTATGGTAATATACATTCAGTCATGCTATATGTTAGTGACATAAGTGTGGCATTGTTGATATCAAAAGTTGCCAATCGGAAAAGAAATGCAAATAAATTACATCTGAGAAAGATAAACCGCAAAGATCCCTCAATCATCCTTTTTTTTCCTTTCTTTCTAAAATGTTATTTGTGACCTCACATAATATTTTTAATGGTAATTGTACATTGATATTGATGCAATCGAATAACTGACACTTTTACAGCTTATTTATTAAATGAAAAAGTACAAAGGAATATGGCCCGTATTCACAAAGGAGGTTTGTAGGGAGGTTTGTACAAACCATATGGTTTGACCAAGGTTTACCATCTATGGAATGCCATTGAGTAAACTGATGGAGAAGGATGTAAACTCCATACTTTGTTAACAATTTTGATTTACAAATTTACGGTATGCGAGCAGCATTCCATAGATGTAAACATCGTCAAATACATGGTTTGTACAAACCTCCTACAAGCCTCCTTTGTGAATACGGTTCTATAGGTTTTCCCGGAGAACACCCTATTTCGTTGTTTCATTTTCATTTATATATTTCTAAGTACGTTTCACTATACATTTGAAACTATAGTATATCATATATTTGACAAGTGAAATGGAAGAGCTTTGTTCCATTAAAAGGCGCTAAATCCACCTTCATAAAAAAACAAATTGAGTTAACTATATCAGTACATTAATAAGCTAACATTTGGTATCTAGATATTACCATTTTAAAGGATGACTTACACAATTTAAAATAAAAATATGGAACGTTTCATTTTCAATATTTCCTATAGGCATGGGTACAAAGTTGTTGAAAAAGAAACCTGCCTTTCTCCAAAAATGAAAAAGTGGATTTAGCGCCTTTTGGAATCTTCATACAGACGCAGGGGCCTATGAAGAGTTCGTCCAGGTTCTAGACCTCACTTTGTTTTATCATGTCACCATTATAATTATATCGTGTTTTACTTATAATAACAAATCGCTAGGCCGATTAATCTGCGATCATAATTATCATGCAATGTTTTGGCCTAGCGCCATCAATGTCTTGTCGCGATATAGTATAGGGGTTAAATGAATAAACAGAGTCGAGACCTCCCGATTCATTAAAATGATCCATTACTTTACATCCAACTTTTTCAAATTCAACCAACTTCATTGGAGCTTTCACATCTCTCTCTTAACTGTGTTGTTTGCGATATGGTATTAAACAGAAGGACAACATGACTTTTGATAGTTCGAAAGTTTTCCCTTTTTATGGAGATATAATATGTATGTTGGATTGAATCGAAAAGCGTTCTGGAACGGTTTTCGATTGTAGTAAAAAATCAATGGGCAAGTAGGTGATCAAATCTGACATCAATTTTCATTTTTCTTTCAGTATAGGTTCGACAGTGTACTATTTCTAGGAATGTTCATAAATCTTGTGGAAGAACCTTACTATAATATTGGTATATGATTGAAGTCTCAAAATCATGTGAAGTTTATGGACCACTTTAACGGGGCTACTCTGTATATATATGGGAATCACTCATTATTACGAGAAAAAAACTTGGCTCAATTTTACCGATTTTTCAACAACGCTTTTGGTGACACGGTCTAAAACCTCTGATCAGTACTATATACATATCAATGCAAAGGAAGAACACGTAACATTCAAAACCTGTCTTAGGGGCCACCTGTATTAAACTTGGTACTGTTTGAACACACTGAAACTCCAGATAAGTTTTCAAACATATAACTGTTCTATAATGATAGAGTTATAGTGAATTTAACAAATGAAGAATTCACATTTTTCTTAACAGACCAGCAGGGCTTCCATTTTCTGTATATTATATTATGCCGATATTAAGTTCTTGTGACACGATTGGCCATGTAAACCTCTACATTTGTCTTTATTTTCTAGGTTCTACGAATACAGTCATGGTAGGGCAATCGCGTATATAGATAGACCTACTGTTAATGTTCAAGTTCAAGTACAGTATAAGGTTTATTTTCCATTTTTAACAAGCAAAGTATATGCATACTGTCAAATCTGTCATCTCACCATACGTTTATTTAGTTAAGGTGTTTCGTTGTAACACCTTCATATATAGTTTTCTCTGATACATTTGACATTATGTCCACGGACTCAGAAAATATTATCGAAATGGTATGTTTCTTTCAATTTGTCTTGGGAATGTCTTCGCATTCAGTTATTAAACAACAATATGTTAATACAGAGTTTCTAACGTTGGATTTTGTTTTCATAGTAAATATAGTTTGTGTGACGTGTGTGTGTGTGTGTGTGGTGGGGGTGGGGGGGTGGGTGGAGCGTGTGTGTGTTTGTGTGTGAGGGGGGGGAGGGGGGGGGGGGGGCAGGGGGGGGAGAGTGGTGAGTGTACATCAGGGTGGTTGGGGGGGGGGGGGGGGTAAACGAGACGTGAGGATAGTAGCATGTCTTAGTTCTTTTTATCTTGTTGTTTGATAATCTCTTATGTTGATTTATGGGTTCTGTGATTGATTATACGTTGTTTTGTACTTTTTTTTAATGGTAGATAATCTTTTCTACTTTATCTTTCATTAAACTGTAATTGTTCTATTTCCTTATTTATGAATAACATTGTACATGTTGTATTCAATTGTAAATGTTATATGCTTATAATTTGGAGAAATAAAAAGCTAAAAAAGTGTGTGTGTGTTGTGTGTGTGTGTGTGTGTGTGCGTGTGTGCGTGTGTGTGTGTGTGTGGTGTGTGTGTGTGTGTGTTAGTGTGTGTGTGTGTGGTGTGTGTGTGTGTGTGTGTGTGTGTGTGTGTGTGTTGCGCGCAGGGGAAATTAATACTAGGAAGTTCATGCTGTCTGCATGAAACCACACGAAATGCGTGGTGATTATAGAGAAAAGGGCACCCAAAACATGAAAACAATAATTAATCATTTACATTTTGACTGCATGTCAAAAATGCTATACAGTTTGTCATTGGAACATCATGTTAAAAACTGAGAAATGGTTGATATAAGTTAAATAAGCATAAAGGGGGATGTAATGGTTAAAGTCAAATTTTCTTCACGAAACCCAGACGTAACGTGAAATAACTTAATAGATAAGGCTTCGCGGGTAAAAGTAACATGAAACTGAAAAGAAGAATGAGTAAAAGAGTTTCGCGCTTTTTGAAACGCAGTTTAATCTGTGGGCATATAATTATAGCCAGAAAACGGGGTGGTTTCTTAATGACAGTCCTTAATCCTAGAAAATTGTGATGGTTTCGTAACGGTCTTATGAAAGTTAGTATTCTAATAAGACTTGATACAAGTAAACCAGACATAATGTAGAATAAGAGAGAGATCGTTCGAGAGAAACGGACCGATGTGGTGCGAAGGAAACAATAATTATTAGACTTTTCTTGCCACTGTTGTTTTTATTGAGAAACGGGAAGATACGACTCCGGGATGAACATCATAGACGTAAGACGTGGGTTCGGAAAGAGAACTGGATAAGTACCTAAACGTTTCCCGCCATTTTGAATTACAGTGGTCCTTGACAGAGCCAGGACAAAAAAAAACATGGGTGTGAGGCTTTTGAGAATTACAGAACTGCTCAAAATAATATATTCATTAACATACCGTACATAATGTGGGAATGAGAGGAGAACATTTTAAGTATATAACAAGAGACGATGAAGCGAGGAGACATCATTACAAGTAGTTTTCCCGCCTATTTTTTGGTGTAGCACATTCAAGTGATTTCAGAGTGGCAATCATCATCGAGACACTGGCCACAAAAGACGGGCCCCCTTCATCATATCCCCCTTCTCCTCAAACTTCCTCTTAATCCTCTCTCTTTCCTCCAACATTTCTATCGTCCTCGTTATTTTATTGTCTTACTCTCTTGGTATCCTCTCGCTTTTCCATCTCTCCTACCATGGCATGCACGTTTTCTCGCTTCCCAGTCTCCTATTAATAACACTTACGTTTTGACATTAAAAGAGTATTTTCACTTACGAAATATCTAAATTGGCAGATAAACCCGACTATGCATTGACAAACATCATCTTCCGCACTAAAAATTGATGGATAATATTGTAATATGAGTTCAATTACACATCTTCTTGGTGGCTTTAGTCATCTCGATTATTAATAGTCCATTTCAGCCAATGTTTATCAAGTTGTTGAAGAAGAGATTCTCAAATTAGACACTTGTTCGCACAACATTGTAAAAGTATGTATGAAATTTTATCAAAAGTATTTCCAAACGTTCCCATCCCCAATTAGGCAACCATGCGCAATCTCATCTCTATATTCACAAACGGTATAGTTGGGTCAGAAATTTCGAGCTCCCACATGCCATACTCCTTTCACTAAGTAGTTGTTATGTGTTATTACAACGGAAAAATAAATCAACAAAAACGCAAATGAATGTCATAGCGATATTACTATTTTAATAAAAACGCATTTACCAGGTAATTCTGGCAATTCCAATCACCATGTATCATACCCCTAAAAACGTATGATAGTACAAAAGAAACCTGGAAAATTAAAAAATGGTGTTGATAATATATACTTATGTTGATGATATTTCTCAAACTTTCAAAATAAACAAAGCTATAAATACAAAGAATCATTTACAACAATATACTGAACTCCTATGCACTAAATGAGGAATGAAATCACCCTTTTTTTGCACGCTAAAGTAGTAGATAACTCCACAAACGTAAACCAGTGGTGTAGCGAGGGGGGCATAAGGACACATAAGGGGACATTTTTTTGAAAACAAAGAAATACATAATGTGTTCCCCCCAATCATTTTGTGTAATCCCACCCCCCCCCCCCACCAATCAGTCCCGACCAACGCTACGCCACTGACGTAAACACTTTGCATTTGTCACTTGGCAAAATGAATTTATCGAATTTTGAGAGTGGTTGACTGTGTTGCCTTAAATTACAATAGATATTTCTTCTACAGTAACAACCATACAACTTTTTACAACAAAGTTCCAGAAAAAAGGCATAATTTGTCCATCATTTTTCGCAGAATAATGCAGCAACAATTAAGGTTTACTATGGAGATTGTAAACTATACTACCATATAGAACATTATTTTTAAAGCAGAATTCAACGTAGGTAAGTGTGAATATAACTTTATGTTTACCTCTTTTGAGTGCCAAATCTGTCGAATCTTTACGAAGGGCATCTAAGAAGGAAAACTGTTCTTTAGAAAGTTGATCTTTCCTTCTCTTACAAAAATGTGTACGCCTAAAAGGGGCAAAACGGCATGACATTTATCGATTACTTCATTATTTATAATGTATATACATGATACACGTAGTCGCAAAATGTAACTTTAATACATTGTTGTGTATTTACTTTATAAAATCATTAATGGTGCATTTAAGAAAACAGCGTTCACAAAACATGTACATGAATTGCATTTTATATATAAACAGCAGCATAAAAGTCTAAAGTAACAGAGCAAAGTCCAAGACTGAGAACATAACTGTACAAAACAAAAATGTCAAATGCACAATCTCATTTTCAGATGATAATTTGCGGACAAACCTGAAAAATAACAACTAAAGATTCAATAGATATTAAGGTCATGCTCTATTGACACCATAATAAGCTTCAATCTACACTAAAAAAATCACTTAGCAATAATAATTAGATGCACAATCCATGAGTGCGTGCAATTATATATATATATAGTCATATCGACGTATAATTATAACAATCTTGCATGAGATTGTTGATATCATAAATGTATAATACAGATAATAATAACAACAATACAATAATTGTACGTGTGAAGGCTCAAGCCTACCGAGACAGTGGTTCAATATATATTACAATCAGTTAGTAGTCCATGGTGCGAGTGATAAAAGAATACAAACTTGCGATCGCAAACACACATATCACAATTTTTGTCAACAGATCCATCGTATCAGGATAAAATATATTATTCCTCTCCTCTAAATTTGAATATTATGTGAGCTTACTTTTGGGTATATGATCAAGATAATGAACTTTGAAAACAAAGCCAAATATATAATTTAAGAAACACACAATAGAGCTTGAATACATCCTAATGGCCAACTTTGAATCAAGATGTTTCTCATTATAAAATAGGTCATAGTGTTCAAAAAGCGGAGAAATAGATTGCACACACCGTCATCATAACAAGGCAGTTTTCAAGTGAACTAATAACCATGGGGTATGTGACTTTTGTTCAGACGTACGACTATATTAATAAGGCATGCTTCCCTATATGATGGTTGATGGAGGGGAAATATACTTGACATCAATTATCACTGTAAAAAATAGAACACAATTACATCAACACTCAAACCCAGAGAGGCACTTGTGATACTCAAGTGTTTACTTCTATAATTAGGATGTTCCATTGAATACCATAGAGGAGCGCCAATAGAGAAGAGGCAGGACAGAGTATGGCGTTGGATGGATTGTCATCAGATAATATTGGGGCTGTTACATGGATGCGACAAGCACAATAATAAAGAACATGGAATGTGATGAAGCAGCCTTCCTTCTGCAGTGGAGAGACATAGGCTAGAGATAGATAGATAGAATGAGCGCCATGAAAAGGCAACTTGGTTTAATACATACCTAGAACCAAAGGGTCAAAGGAAATAATGATTTCTTTGTTACAGAGATCGATCCAAATTAAAGAGATGATTATCAATCATATTAGCGCGCTATTATAATTCGAGTATATTATTATTATAATAGTTAAAGTAACACAAGCACTAAATTGGTTTCTATATGTCCGTCTGGCATACCCATAATTATTCCGAGGATCTTCTTAACCAAACTGCAGAAAACCAGATAAACGTATCTATAAACATAGTATCAGGTAACTATAGACACCCTAGATGACCTCAAACTAACTAGAATATCTTTCAAGCCCGTAACCATTCCACTCAATCTACCGATGGTTGTTAATAGCCGGAGAATATCACCAAAGTCGTGCTCACTACCATACTCTTTAAAGACTTTCTCACAACCATAGACACATAAAGAATTGAACAACTAATCTACACATTATTTATTCATAAACAACACATAACAGTATCAGGAATTCTTCATCTGAAATATGGTATCTATTTGCATTCAGTCACCTGACAATAACCCATTAGATCATCATTCTCGATTCATATAAATGTCTTTCAAATAAGCTTTAAAAATAGCTGAATAGGCGGAATCTGTATGTCACATGATTCAATAATGAGTATTATCAAACTAAAAATAATCTTAAACATAATAATCATTACTTTTCCACTGCGAAAAATAGTGATATCACTTCCTTTTAAGACCTATTTCGCAACTGTCAAAAAAGCTCAGAACTCATGGAGTCTTCTACACGCAGATACATGCTTCTGCCGAAACTAAATGGCATGAGCTCAAATCCCGATAACAACTGACTATGCAAAGAGAGGTTTGACAAAAATAGCAGGAATAGTTCATTTTATTTTTCTGTAAAAGTTCAGTTACGTTTCAGGAGAATTCATCATCAAGACCTGATACTCCTTCAGATGAAATACTCATCGCGCCACGCGACGGTGGTCTCGTTGGCTTGGAGGGCCTTGTACGAATCTCCCAGCCCGTTACTGGAGCCATTCCTGTATAGCCCATGTGGCTCACTGATGCCGTTAATAGCCGTCTTGCATATATCCCTTGGATGCTGGCGGCGGCGAAGTCATTGTCTGCTACAACCCCTCGGTTGCCGCCCGTACGACCTTCGGTCCGTAGTCCGCCGGTCTGTCCAAGTTGAACGCCTCCGCTTGCTGCGCCGTGATCCTTGTCTCCGTAACCGCCCGTCTTGCCGTAGCCGCTGTTGTATTGTTCGCTGTCGATGTTGGTCCGACACGTACGGGGTCCACCGGGCACGTTAGCTTCGTACGACGCCTGGGCTTGCGCTAAGCGATCGCGCCTGTTGGCTTGGTTGCTCGTTGTACACTTCACCGCTGTACGACTCATCAGGATCACCGAGCGAACGACTCCATGTATGCAGACTTGAGTTGTGGGATCTCATCGATGGCTTCCGGTGGGTCCTTGTAGCTGGGCACTCATGAAGATCTTGAGCATGTTGATGTTGCTACCGCTGTAGTTTGCTGCTACCGCCGTAGTTGCTGCCTGCGTAGGTGCTGGCTGCGTACGTGCTGGCACACACCGTAAGTTGCGGCCATATCCGTTCATGATTGTTTGCTTCATGTCCTGCATGTAGAGGTCTTCCGCGGCTGGACTTCATCCCACCGTTCTTGTAGCCAGACATCTTTGTGGTGGACGCCACGGAAGGAGTTGGAAGACCTCCGTTGCGCACAGATGCGCGGCTTCCCCGCAGTGATGCGCGAGTACCAGCAAGTGACCGCTTACTACCGCGCATACTGGGGTTGCGGTAGAGGTAGGTTCCGGTCCGCTGTCCACGTAACCGTCCTTGAATCGGTCGCGAAGCTTGGCGTAGTTAGCCGAGAAGTTCAGCACGTAGTGGATCTAAATTAAACAAAGATAACCATAGATTACAGAAATTAATGAAATCCGGAAATATAAGTACACTTAATAAATACATTTAGATACATTCTCAATAAAAAGTAATCATGTTTTTTTCTTCAATTTAAGTTCTCATTATAATTAAATCAATCCCCTGTAAACGACAGATAACAACAATCTAATTGTTATTCAGAAAATGGATTATCTTACTTAAGCAGACGATTCTTTGTATTAAAATAATGAAATAAAATAGAAAAGGAAATGAATATACAAACAATGAAGTATACTCACCAATCCGATGACTACAAGAATTACTCCTGCAAGAGCGACGCCATAATATAGAAGTACATCCTAAGAAAGAAAAGAGAAACATATCCATTTTGAATCGAACAATAGTATAGAAAGAGGACAGCATTATAGTACAAATCAAAATGGTGAGATTATCAAATTTATGTTTACACGATGGCACTCTGTACCCAATCTGTTATTGCAAATAAGACTTAAAAACAGTTTAACCTTCGTGTTACACATGCCTCCAAACTTATTTGCTTCCCCAAAATACTTTATAACAAATCATGACTATTTGGAGAGTGTAAAACGTACATATGTGTTTCCCTGGGTTCCCGTAAAGATAACTAAACAGAATTATCAAAATACATGTAACAAACATACTAATATATCAAAATAATTCATATACATTCTTTGAAATCAACTTGGAAAAAAAAAACGCGGGGGGGGGGGGGTACTTACACTGTCGCACATTCTATCCAAATCCTGGTCACACATGAAATAGTTCTCCTCAGCGTTTGACGGCAGTCTTGGATCAGCCCAGCTAGTCGTTTCAAGGTTGTAACTGATCAAGCCTGGAGGGAAAATATGAAGAAAATTCAAATTATCATCAAGAATAACCCATAGTTATCAGGCTTCTTCCTTTTCTCCTTATTCTCGTCACCCTCTCCACTGTTGCTCTTCTTTCTCTTGTCTTGTTCTTTGTCTTTGCGTTCTCCCCGATTTCATACTCCTCCTTCTTATCTTCTTTTTCATCTTCCTACTCATCTTTCTCCACATCACTATTATTAATGATCTCACATTCTACTCACCCCATTGACGTATAGTGCAGACATTCAAATAAAGGTACTTTTAAATACACTTATTTTCCTTGTCTCATTCTCAATCTGCTTATCACCCCCACCACCCTTCCTCCCTTACATCTCTCTTCCTTCCCCTCGTCCCCCCAGCAATCTTTCCTTCCCCTCGAGTCCCCTTTCACCTCCTTATATTCCCCTTCATCGCTCCTCCTCCCCTCATCTCCTCCACCCCTTTCCTTCCCACTCCAATCATGTTCCTTCCCCTCCCCCTTTTAATCCTCTCCATCTATCTTCCTTCCCCTCCCCTCCACTATACTTCCTTCACCTTCTCATTCCCTCCTCTTCCTGTCCCCTCCCCCTCGCCCCACCCCTCTCCTCTCCAGCCCTCTTCCCCTCCCTCTCCCTCTCCCCTCCATCACTCCTCTACTCCACCTCCTTTCCTTTCCTCTTTCTACCCTCCACCCCGAGTTCTGCTCCCTTACCTCTACCCCTCCTATTACCCTCATCCTCCCCCTCCTCCACCCCTCCTCCTTCCCTTGCCCACCTTTCTTCCACCTCCTCCCCTCCTCATCTCCACCCAACTTCCCCTCCTCCTCTTCCTTACCCTCCTTCCCCTCAACGCATGTCCATAACCCAACTCACCCCACTGTCTGAGGTCCAAGCACTCATAGTAATAGTTGCTAGCCTGTAGATTTTGCTCGTCCCGGGCCGAGCGACAGATACCGCCAGCCTGGATGCTGAAGAAGAATGTGGGGAGCAGCGTAATGAGCAGCACAATCATCCAGAGGAGCAGTAGTACATACGTGATGGTGAGTACCTGTATAACGATTAGGAGAGGATGGATGAAAAGTAGATTTAGATTATTATATATAAGTACAAAAGAGGGAGAGGGATAAAAGAAAAGCTTGTCCGTTTCTTTTTTGACGTTGAGTGTCAGGACGTTAGACGCAATTGGATAGGTAGAATGTCAGAACATTATAAGTTTGACGAGGAATGGGAAGAGAAGAGGAGGAAGAGGAGAAGCAAGAGGAGGAAGACAAGGAGAGGCGAGAGAAGGTGAGGGGACAAGAGAGCCAAGAGGAGGAGGAAGAGGAAGATGAGAAGATGAGGTGGAGAGGGCAAGAAGAAAAGGCCCAGTCCCATACTGACGATTTCACGGCGACTCGCAACGATTTACTAGAACGAATCGACTCGATTTAGCCACGGTTTTGGGCATAGGCGTAGCGACTTACGTAATACCTATTCATCAGGGGGATGAATGAATAGATCATCCCCCCAGTTGAATGGGTATCAATGACAGATCTACGCCCATGGTTTTGGGGAAGAACCGATACGATGTAATATACGATGCAACACGACCTAAGCGATTTTCTCGACGAACAGCAAATCGTTGCGATTCGCCGTGAAAATCGTCAGTATGGGACTGGGCCTTAACTATTACATTATACTAAATAATGATTATTTTCCTTCAGGCCTGATCAGTTAGAATCTGGATGTGATATTTGCAAAAAAACATATCTATTAAAACAAACACATTCGCAGTTAAAATATTAAAGTGATTCGAGGTAAAGATATTGGACCCTGTGAATCCATTAGCAGAGAAGAGACCACCCTCGTGAGGGAGATCCAGAATTGAGATTGATAGTAGCAGTTTATGGATAAATAGACTGACATAATTATAAAGTAAGTAACTAATCTAGTTCAACTTTCAAATCGGTTGTCGAAACTTGGAATCGAAAGTTTGCGACCACTCGGTAAGGACTCCTGACTTCCATGCAAATTGTCCGTAACGATATAAAAACAATTTGCATGCATTACAAGGGGCGTTCGCCCGTGGATTGAGTGACATTTGAATCGCCATCCTCAATTCTTTTATCTTTTTAAAACTTATTTTACTCCCGGTCACAGGTAAGATTGAACAAAAATAAATTGTTTATCTCCTTTCTATTCAGCACACAGCGAAAATTGTCGCGAGAATTACAACCTAAAAAGCGCAAAGTTACCACATGGAAATGCATGAATCTCCATGCAAATCTCGAGCATTTACTGACGTTGTCATGTCCACATTGTGAAAAACAATATCACATTGAAATTGATCACCATGCATGCAAATCTATGTAATTAATGACATCTTCATGTCCATACAGTAAAACAAAAGTCTGAATTTGCTTTTGTTGGTTTTTTCCGTAACCTACCATGCCAGTCTGGCAGCGACCTTTTGCGCGCGTCCGGAAGCGGCAGACGAACTCCTTCCGGGTCGCGCCGGTCCCAAGACACGCCATGGCCACGAATAGGACGGACAGGATCACCATGACAGCCGTCGCTATGGCAACGCCGATCTTCACGTACAGTAGCCTATAATAGAAAAAGAGATAGAATCGAGGGAAGAGGGAAAATCTTTAAATAGACAGTATATGCTTGGCAACACTCATGTAATACACTACCCTTCTAAGTCCAAGATCAAAATCACGGTTTCTCAATCATGCAAAATAATATATAATATATAGCTGGTTATTATCATACATGTAATATTTTGTTCGACCAAATTTTGCTTTTCAAGTGATACAAATCATTTATCAGTGTAAAATTTGACGTTGCATTAAACACAGATGTTTGTTATGTATAATTTGGGGAATATTTATCACAAATAAAAGATAACTAAATTTGGTTTCTCCACAGCCCCCGATCATAAAAACATGATTTTCTAAGAACGAAAAGTGACTTAGTGCCCTTCTCTCTTAATTTCAAAGACTAAAATTCAAATCCAATGGAATTGTCAGTCTCGTAAATCCAGTTTTTTATTTAAAAAGTAAATCCTTTGGACTTGAACATGATTTCTAGAAGACTTACAAATATATTAATCCAAACGGTATTGTCACTAATTCAAGTCCAGCTTGGATAAAGAATAAATCCTGTGAGAGTTCAAAATAAATCCTAGAATTCAAGAGAGTTCTCTTTCTCATCCGACTTATATAAAATTCCGAGAATACTCACCAGTCTGAGAGCGGTTCCCTGAGCGTGGAGTTCCAGAGGAAGAGGTTGACGGTCTCATCGGAGGCGAGCACGACCCCGACGCAGAAGCCGACCACGCCGAGCAGGAACACGATCGTCGTGATCAGGTTCGGACACGGACATCGCAGGCAGCACGTCCGACACGGTCCAGGAACTACGGAAAAGGAATGTATATATTTGATGATTAATTAATCAATCAACGAAGCAGTCGATGGATCAGGTTTGGGTCAGGACAGAACGTCCATTTATTACAATTATTGTATGACTTAAAAAAAAAGTTTTATATTTATTCATAAAAACAAGAAAATAAATTAAAAGAACTTGTAATACATTCATGAAAATGATGATAATAAATTATCGATTTCATTATTTAAGAAACAAATTTGTCATATAATTCGTACTAGTGTTTCTTTGTATACCATTTTACATATACTATTAAATTTATCTTAAATTTCTCCTAAACAGCTATATATTTCTCACGTTATATCGTTATTGTGCACATTACTTGTCCTTATTGTATTATTCTTCTTTCTTTCTTAGTATGTACTTCTCCCCCTCTCCATCTCTTTCTTCCTTCTCTCCCGCTCTCTTTTCCCTCTTCTCTCCCGCTCTCTTTTCCCTCTTCTCTACGCATGAATTCATCTTTCAACTTCAATCTATCAACTCCTCGGCCTCACAGAGCAAGACAAGAGAGTGCGATATTGTCTTACAAACCAAATTGATTGTATAGGTATCAAAGCTACAGAGCACACAAAGAAACTCTAAAACAAAGTTTACTAAAGAAGTGACTATAAATATATTGTTTAAATAATATTGTTCGATTTGAAATCAACACGTCATGATAAAATATGTAAAGTATAATCGATCGTGTCGTGACCCTGTATAGGAAGTGATGAGAAACGAGCGCACTTTTCCTGACCGAAATATTTCATTTTTAATTTGTAAAACCTATATATATTTCTTTCTAATCACAGCCGATCTAAAGGGGAACTAGTGGACGCTTGGCTTGCGAAGGCTGCATGCCTATTTCGAAAAGGTTGTCAATGTGACGGTGGCCTAGGCAGGGTCAACCCCAAGGGGGTAAAGAGCGGGAGGGGGGGGGGGGGGGGAGGCTGCGAGTCCAGTGAGGAGGGGAAATTGGGTTCCAATTATTGGGGAAATATTATATAGAGCAGGGATTCAAAGAGTGAAGTCAGAGGTGATCTGGTTTAGTGGTCATAGCTCTGCTCTTCGCACAAATTGGCCCGGGTCTGAGGGTCTGAACCCATGCAGGTTGCGTCTCTCGGATGGTGACGATAAAGGGCGGTTCCAGACGTAAATAATGATAATCGATTGAACGTGTCTTTAAACAACAAAAAACAAAAACAACAACCAACGAGGTGGTTGTCTGCGCCAAAATACGGATGAATAAGTGCATTATATGTGATAATAAATATTTCATCGGGGGGGGGGGGGGGGGTGGGGCGAGAGGATAACTCATTTTCCACTTGACTGTGTGGAGATTCGAGTGCGTGTATGTGTGTATACTGTGTGTGCGTGCGTACGTTCTTTCGCGTGTGCGTGCGTGTGTGCTTTATGTTTTAAATACAAGTGTATTATTATTATGTGCATGGGAAAGAAAGTGATGAGAAAATTTTGAGAGATTTATCTTCGAGATGAAGACCATTACTCATGGTCTCTAGATCTAGTACTAGTCATTGATTGAGTATTGGCGGCATAAGATAAGGAACGGAATTGAATTCACGATGTAGGAAAGGCGAGACAATCTACAAAATGAGGACACTATACTTGACGTAATGAAAATAAATAGGCAATTCGGATAATGACATACGTAGGGTTACGAAGTACATACAGATGAAATTGCCTTTCGGTACTGCATGGTTCTCGCAATTATGTAAAAACGAAAGCACGCTAAATATCGTCGAGTGAACAGGCGACCGTGAAAATGGTGTTGATGATTTTGATTTCTTTATACTTATAGTATCATCTTGTCCGTTGGACCCTTCGAAATGTATACTGTACGTGGTGCCAAATTTTCAGATAATTTAAATTCTAATTTGGGGAATATTATAAAGAATAATACTTTCTTCTGATAAAGCCAGACTGTATCAAATATGTATTAATGTAAACCCTCACCAAAACCTCCGACATTATGAGCACTTTCAAGCGTACGGTACTAATACTGAAACATTGTACAAAGAGTGTAATGTGTCTGTGTTTATGACTTTATGATGGAAATAAATGAGTGACCCTAAAATTGAGGTGAAACGTTTTTTTATCGGATTAGGATGGGAGCGATGTTCCAAAAATCCCACAAACGACATCGTCGCACTTAGATTGATTAAAATGAATGTGAAAATAACAACCTATAACACGCATAATGAATGTGTTAGCTTTAATGTGGGAGAGAAGTTAATATAAATAAAACACATGCCCTTGCTTTCTGTTTAGGAAAACAAAAATGGTAAAATGTTGCGGTTACTCATCACAACTTTGATTGATAACCTCTCACTCAAATTTTCCCTTATGTTTACCGATCGGGAAGTAAATATTGACACTTTCTTTGTTGACTATCAAAGCGTGATTGTTTTTGATGGCAGTTAAACCTAACACAGAATGCCATTTCAATGTCATATTGTATATAGGGGATGCACAACAAACAAAAACAAGAAACCGCACACCAATGCACATGTAATTCAATACACTTTAATTTAGATTTTGTTTTATTGATGCCTATGTGTGTACATGTACATAACATGTACATATTATAATATGTCCAGTATTTAATTAAATAGATCTGAATCGGGCTATCAGTTTATTTATATAATTTGAATGATGCTATACCATTGATTATACATTGAATGCCCGAGTACATGATTGTATTTTTTTAATGAAATCATCGAAATATGTATATACAAATTGTTAGTACTATATGGTTCATAAGTACATGTAGCTACAAGCAAACCAAAATTTCGCACCACCCTGCGTATCGCAGCGGGAATATGTTTTAGATGATAAAATTGACTTTGGTATTATATTTATTTATTTATTATATGAAATATTTCTCGCTATTTTCCCCCCTCAAATTTCTTCTAGTACATTACTTCTTACCGTTATCGGTTGTCTGATCTTCATTCCATAAATACTATTACTGCCAGAATATACCAGGTATTAAAAACAAATAAAACATACATTTGTTTAAACCCCCAACAAAATAAATATCACAAACATCTGGCAAACTAAATATTTGTTTGTCCTGTAAATCCGTACCACATGACTATGAGTAAGGGGAGCGAGAGTTATTTTGGAGAAAACGGAATCCAACGAGTATCATCGAGTTATCGGTTCCATTTCCTGGAGCTGATCTTTCTTTAGGTGAAAATGTCAGAAAAAGGCAGGAAAGCTGAACTTCTTGTTCATTTTGAGGCGTTTCCAGCGGCTGAAGGCGCGCCAGCCCTAACACAATATGTTATGTACAATAATATTAACATGAATATGTCTCCACGGACGGGTTGGAGGAATAAAATATTTATGAGAGAAATCTCATTTTAATTTCAATAACTCAGACTCAGTCTTTCATTTCGTTTGTGATTCCTTTGTCTCTTTACGGCATACCCACGCATTCGTGAACATTTTCTATTTTGAACTTTTATAATCTGAAACATATTCAAATATGAATGTATTATTTATTTGTATTTAGTTTACGATGAAGAAGGGAGGCGGTGAGGAGCAAGAGACCACACAATACAGGGGAAAAAAAGTTCCATTTTGAAGTTCGTTTCCATAACGAGAATTAGGTCAATACAGAGTAAAACATAGTGGAAATCTTAATTGATCGATAAACTAATTTGTAAATTGTATTATGAGGAGAAGGAGGAAGAAGTATTAGAAGGAATATCGAATATAGGCCTGCATCGTATATTTTCATTCTCGATATAACCAATTTAATAAAACTCGGACGAATAGTATTTGTGTCATGTTGGGGTCAAATTTATAAAGACAAATTGAAGACATACCGAACTAGTTAACCTGGATAATCTGATATTTTTTCTCTCGGTTTCTACCTGTTTATTCGTTTTCCTCTTTGCATACAATACTAATTAAATGCACACTACTTCCACGAGAGTAGAAATATATTTGTATGGGATAAATGAACCTTAATATAGTGTTCCTTCAATGTATGATCATATTATGGGGTGATATCTCGTATATACCCCAGTTGAATTCCAGCAGGCAATCGGTTAAAGCCGAATTCTCATCTCTTCTTCCCGCCTAATTGTGTCTGCCTACAGAACCGGATTCGCCAGACCAAAGGATCGCAGGATATCGAATAAAATTAATATACACCAGGGCATTTTCGGCTACTAACTAGGAAATTTTGTTTACGAGAGCATGAATACAAGACAAGTGTACATAAAAGGATGCGGGAACACGATACGGGTGATTAATAAAATGCACATGCGTGGAAATTAGCAAAATTGTAGTATCTATAGGCCGCGAGGAGTTATCTTTTTTTTTTGCAATAATTTCTTTATTTTTTAGGCCGATAGCGATAGTAGTAACTGCTGTTGTTCTCGCGTCGAGACACACACGCAGATTGATAAGTCTACTTTCAATTTCGTTCCAAATATGGTCCCGTCTGCCGCATATTTCAAAAGAATACATTATTCGTCTCCATGGCAGCGGAGATAATGTTTCGAATGGCGGAGGAAACATGCATGGGAGAGATTAGATCGCTAATCAGTTTCATGTAATTATCACCTAATGACTGACATGGATTATGGCATTTATGTGGCGAAAACAAAGGGAGAATATTCATAATTATCAGGAAAATTGTAAACTTGGGTTTTGAGGGGAACTTCAAGTCTATTCGGTTATCTCCATTAATACATGTACATCCGAGAAATTGATAGTTTAAATCATGTTTGAACAATTATTGGGCTGATTATTGTATATTATTCAAAGAATTTTAAAATTCATTATAATATCACGTTTTTTTATTATGAATTCATAATTTCAAATTATGATCATAATCATGTAAGAAATATTAATACGTCAAAGATGCCAAATAGAAGAGAAAGCTCACGGGATGTTACACATCAGCAGGGCTCGACACTTGCACATGCTCGATTGCAAGGGCAAGTAAAAAATGTATGTCTGGTAAGTAAAATGTAATAAAATGGTTTGGTTTGGTTTGGTTGCCCAATTGGGCAACACATTTTCTGTTCAACTGTGATAATAGAATGTTATTAATTATGTTTAAATCTCATCTAATTTAGATGTAAGCGGGCAAGTCAATATTCTGTTTGGGCAAGTAACATTTGAATATTTAAGATATTACTTGCCCGAACAGGCCAGTAGAGAACAATAATTAGTGTAGAGGCTTGACATCAGTATAATCATAAATATTATACAGTGTACCTACCAATGTATTATCTTTCATAAAATACAATACAAATATACAGCATACGTTAATCACCGAAGGTTTATCATTCCTGGCTCACTAAATTGTAATAACTTATACAGATATTACATAGATAAGTATAGAGAGAGATGGAGAGATACTTTATTAACCTGAAAAGTGCTCTTTCTCAACTCCATTGGGAGTATTCTAGTCAGGCTACATGTTAAAGGGGTTCACATGCTTTACAAACACCTCCATTCCTATTGTACAGAGTACCTATTTATACACCTAGGTATAGAGAGCAGAAAATGTTGATAAATTATTGCTCAAGGACAGTCACACGCGGTAGGCAGAATCAGGGTTCGAACTCGGGACCTCACGATTGGAAGGCACGCGCTCTACCAATCTTGCCACACCGCGTTCAATATAATTGTGAGAGAGCCAGGGAGAAGAGGGGGGGGGGGGGGGGGGGGCAACCAACGTCAACATCAACATTGCAAAACTATTCAAGTACACTGATACAGCCCGAGGTCAACGGGTCATTACTGTATGATCTCTCAGCGGGGTAGCGCTTGGAGAAAAATAATACAATCATTTTAATCTTGATTTGAGGGCATTGGAGCACCTGCTGTGCAGAAGTATTATGGAAATATTAGAACTGAACAATATATGCCACCAGTGCATCACAACACAGTCTTTGTGTAGACCATCTATACAAAGTCTTACTCGAATTTATGTATGCATTCTGATATCAAATATGAACTAGAATGTGTGAAAATGGAGTACCCATATTATATGTTCATCTATTCACACGATACGTATATTCTTGGGGCGAAAAACTACCAATTGTAGTTTGTACTGGAAATTGGAAATATTCAAAATAAACATTTAACCATGTTGATTATGTATATAAACATGATAAAGTCAGACAAAATAGGTGGACATTTGATTACAGAAATCTATCACTGATAAAAAACAATGCATTAAAGATATTCATATTTGTATTTTGTTCGCTACATTTTAATGCATGGGAATTAATATACATGTATATCCACATACAAAGTACATACATGTATAGATTCGTTTATGATATCATTTAATGTATTCAAGATTTTATTTTAATGACATACAATATAACACATACTAAACCAACATACAGGAGCATAAACGAGATCAGAAAACGGATGAAGCTGCATGAGATTGTCGCTGGCTGGTATGGACTGGAATTTTCGTTTATTTACTTGGCAAAGTTCACAGTTAATCATTGACAACTTGAATTATAATGCTCCCATTGACTGGGTATAATAACCATAGAGTCTAGACCTACCATCAGGTACATAATTATATGGAACATACAGACGATATCCCTTATGAACACGAAAGGAAATACAGCGTAAAGCTCTTCGGAGCAAATTGTAATTCCTATGCCTAAACTAAACATTTTAGAACAACTCTCCGAGTGCCAAATTAAATTGTCAAGATTCCAACCCAATCCAATTTACCTGCGATGTGAATAGCTCCAATCCACTATTCAGCTGAAATTGATACGATAAAGTAGTTTTTTTTTAAAGCAAATTATTGCAGGCGAATTATATGGGGAGGGGCATCGTGCCTATCGTGCTCCCCCCCCCCCCCCCGCCCCCCCCCCCCGTAGCTACGCAACTGACTGACTGTTACGTTATAAATATTGTCTGACAAACGTTTTACATCTGTCATCAGCTCCACCACAAAATATCGTGAGAGTGACTAGCTTATTTTACTTGTTTACAATGTTAGCAGGCTCGCGATCCAGATCTATCAACCCCCGAAGTTTTGGGCAAATTTTTGTGGGCAAATTATTGGGGGGGGGGGGGGGGGGTCACGCGCTCACAGTGGTCCCCCGTAGCTACGCCACTGACACGTTAAATACTGATCCCGTTGCAGAAAGAGTTGCAATCGATTGTAAAATTACAATAAATTGCAAGTCAGAACATTGTGACTAAATGCGCAAATCTGATTGGGTAACTGACTTGCAATTAATTGCAACTTCACAATCGATTGTATCTCTATCTGCAACGGGGCCACTGTCTGACAAACGTTTAAGATCTACCATCTATCATATATGAGCTCCACCACAACCTATCAGAAGCAATGGTAAATAAAGGGGGTAAGTGGGACTAGGAACTTTTTAAAGCGATGTTGGCAGGCGCTCCGGATCTATCATCCCCGAAGTAGCCACAGGAATCACGGCATCTTATTATGCAGGAAAGCCAGCCACTCTGACATGAAACAGATCGAGTGAATTTTGTGAGCTATTTGTTCTGTTCCCCCAGAGGGATCTGCATCAAATATAACTTTTACCATCTTTTGACATCGGATACACATCCACACGTTATTGTGCACTCTCTCCACTCCCTGGGGAGCATTCCAGCAGGTGCTATTTTTATAGTGCACTCATGCTTTACACACCCTCATTCCGCATGCCAAGTTTGTTGTGGCTTAATTGAGTTTCGCAGACCATATTGTAGGTCGGAGTCTCCTCTGAGAATTTTTGATAATAATTATGTCTAATTTTGGAAATATTCATGCGCAATTTGGGTTTCTCAATGAATTTCAAACTTTAAACATGATTATCTCCGAAGTACAAAACGTGACATTCAGCAAGGTATTTAAAGGGACTTAGTAACATTGTCCAAATCCTCAAAATAAAATTTTAATTCTAGCGGTTCCATCATACCTTGTTGTATTCGTATTAACAATAAAATCATGGGACCGGTTTCGGTTTTTCAAATTTCCCTTTCGTTACAAAGATATGTACGATTGAAGTATTCAGATAAGAAAAACTCCCCCGGAGTTTTCTTACCGTGTACAAAGTGAGTGCAGTGAGTTAGTGAGTATCACTTTGCATTTTCGCTCATTACTTGGCCATGCAATGTCCATTTGACTTGAAATTTTCACACAATACCCTGTGGACATATGAGATAACAACAATATACATTGCATCAACCCTTCATCACTTTTTGCACATGTCAACAAAGTTACTAGATCCCTTTAATCCACTGTGCTGCTCTCTTCCCGCAGGAGTATTAATATCTACTTGGTCGGGTGCCTGTATCGCCCTACGTGTATATTGTAGACCAGCTCAGGCTGGTATGCTCCCCTGGGAGTTGAGATGGTGCGCAATATAATTGTGCGGGTTTGAACTGTACCTGATGACCAAGGCCGAGCCTTAGGGTAATAATGCGCCTCTGAAGTCTGTACAGGGTACCTACTGATCGTGTAGATCCACGACGCTATATTAATGCTAAAAATCACTGTCATTGTGTACAGGACCCGAGTGGGGCCCGTCCCGTAACATTGTAGTATTTCCTTCATGTGGTTCAAACGTAAGATATTACTATTATTCGCTACATTATACTTGCCAAAAAGAGCAGGAAGAATATTTTGTGACGCCAATACAGGGAGTCAGGGACTCTCCCTAAACATGCTAAAAAAATCCAAATGAGTTTGAATTTACGAACAATGACGTGAACTTCACGTAATTATTCTATATATCACAAAATGTCTTAATTTCAATAAAACCGTATAATTGTATCAACTATCTATAATGTCAGCCGAGGTAAACATCCAATCTTGGTCATAAACTTTGCGCCCTTATTAATTTCGAATGTTATGGAAAAACTGTACCAAAATATATAAATAAGTCGCGAACAATGACGTAATTACCTCATCATTATATATAATATTTAAAGAAGAATCACACATTTTTTAAATTTCATGAATAATATAATTATACAAAATATCTATGTAAGTCGAGATTTAAAACCAAGGTAATGGCGAGTATTTTGTTTTGTATCTTTGCTAACATTACTGATTTAATGTTTTGTCTTTTCACTATTCATACTAACCAATTTGACTAATAACTTTACTCGTTTCTAGTGCTTACAGTACGAGCAAAGGGAATTTTGAAATTGATGAAATATAGCAGCTGACGTTTATATGTTCACAGTCAATAAAATAAATAAAATTACGACTACAAAAAATATGTCAGATAATATGAATCGATCTCCTAATATGTACATGGCGGTATTTGGATGGGATATACGGAGATTTCCCTAGGATACGAGCCATGTTCTCATTTCTGTAGTTGTAAGCCCCTGACACGTCCTTGGGGATGAGGGAGACTTATAACCACAGATTAGGAATTGCAGGAAGGGACTGGTATTAGAGGCTAGCCGGTATTAGTCTACTTAACGCACATCCTCAGACCGCATTTTATGACAATCCCAAAACTATGATTTACATACAAATTTCATTTTACATGTACATTTGTGGAATTTGACATCTAATATATCTAAGATCGTAAATTAGGCTAGGTAAGTACAATTATCCAAACATTAATAAATGAGATTTGAAAATATGCAATGACTTCATATAAAGATATAGTATATAATTAAGTTAATAAGTTTAAATGTACATTACTATATAAAGTTTAAACCAAAAGACCTAATTTATAATTCCCGAATGGAACCCTCACAATCATCGCACATGATTCGTTTGACGTAAATGACATGTTATGTTCTCGAAGCGCATCACTATCTAAAGATTTCGAAAAGTTACAATCTGTTTTGTTTCGTCAGAATATGATGGTCAGTAACGATACTTCAATTGTTTTGGTTGTAAACTATTATACAAATTTAAATCTTAAAATACATAGCTACATCGGATGGGTGGGCGAGATCTGGCACAATTCTTTTCTTTTTGTTCAAAGTGGTCGAAAACCGGCAACCCTAACCCTTGCTGTAAACACTGTATTAGCATTCATTCCCGCTACCGAGAACCCATTCTCGTTCCCTACCCCCTTGTGGACCAACAGAAAGGAAAGTACATGTACATGCAAGATTTACTCATGCAAGTGATTAAATTAGCCTATGGTGGGCTCTGGGGGCTCGCCCCCAAGTTCCTCCCAGTGCATTTATAATTCCCTAGTCTTGGGGGCCCCGCCACCTGTATGTTGCTCAGGGGAGACGCCCCGTCCCCTAATCTATTTCTACATATGACGTCACTATGCAATGCTAAGAGCGATTTGAGTGGACTTCCTGCTTTCGAGCCCCCCCCCCCCCCCCTCCCTCTACTCCAAGAGGGAAAATGAAATAAGGCAATACATAACACACGTTGTCCTCCATAGGGGTAACGTCACCCCCCCCCCCCTCCCCCGTGCCGTGTGTCGCCCCCCTCCCCCAAACCTGGGATGACCACGGCTATACGCCAGTGAATTATATACTGTACTACCACTCGAACACTGCACTGCATGGTGCATGTATACGTATTTCAAGATCAAAACCTCACATTGTTCTTTGTTATCTTATTTTGAATCTTAATTTAAAACCCGATAGAAACATTTTCATGAATCCCATAAGAATGTTATAATTCGATCTAAATATAAATTAATTAAGAGCGAAGGGGGACTTTTTAACTTTTATTTTCTCTATAACAATAAATACGCTGTCATATCTAACGGTCTATATAATATACGGGAAAATGTTTTCCCAGATGATTTTCATAATTTTACGGCAACATTTTAGTAAGACATAGTCACAATTATGTAAGCCCATGCGTACGAGCTGAATCCTGTTATCTGACTGTCACCGCATCATAATAAAACGATGATTAAGATATTATCTTATAATTAGATAATTACATTACATTCGAGATTTGTTACCGCAGGAACAAAAAATAAAAATAATACAAGGAAAAACTTTGCTACATGTAGCTCGTGGCCAGACAAACAGCGGCTACGTGTCAGCTAGCTTCATTGATTTTTGACTAAATTAATGATGACAAGTGCTTGATGAAACATGAAACTCGAATGTCTCGCTTGCGAAAATAATATCCTTTCTTAAATTCTTAGCTCTTGTTCTCAAAACCAACTCCTAATACTACTATCTGAAATGTACATAGTTCACTATTCGAATTATGAAGGATGTATATAATATATTTACATATATTTCTGTCTGATTATCGACCGTTTATAAATATGTATTTTAATTAATATTTATATTAATGCCGTCTTTGTCTTTGATTTATCTCCATTAAATGGATTATTTCAACTTTCACTGCGGTGTTTGTATATTATTCCAAAATGTAATTTAATTTCCTATTGTCACTATACTTCATCTTGTACCGTTAGTGTCTTAATGATTATTTTTCGTTTTATGAATTTTATTGTAATCATTCGAAAGTTTTAAAAATATAAATCATTATGATTTATTAAATCCAAACTCGCCCTGTCTTCCCTTTGCACTAATATTCAAATAATATATCACTAGTATGTACTATTAAAAAAAATATGTTTCATCAAAACAAATATTAAAGTCTACACGAATGTTTAGAACATTAAGTTTTATTTATCGAATCAAGATGTTTGCCGACGCACCCTGTTCCTCAAATGCAAATAGCTACCAAAAACTCATGACTTTAAAAGTTCAACATCAAAGGACGAAGGAAGAAAATGGGGCGGAGTAGAACTTGAGGGGTTATAACTCCCTCGAGAAAAAACAAAAAACAAGTGTATATATTAGGTTATAGGTGACGGGAAAGCCACGTGGAAAATGGAAATTAAATATTTTCAACAAAGTGCAGAGTAATTTGACACGGGGCGGGGAGCCTTGAAGGGCGAAATACCGGTAACAGACGTTTAGCGAATATACTGGGGACGGAACTTGTAAAATAATAACATATTTCTATACAAAGTAATTCCAGACGGAACGGAAAAGGGGTGAAATAACGAACGTCTAGTGCTTTGGAGCTATAACTATAGGGACTCCCCAAGTAAAGTGTAAGAATTATGAAATAATAATATTCGGTGCAAAGTAAATTTGGACAGGAAGGAAAGGGTGATACAATGGAAGCTATACAAACTGATTATTAGTTAAGTGGATATCGTTAACGGTTTAACAATACCCTTCCTGGGAAACTAACGCACAGTTATGTATATGGTTCATTAATACGGGTAAATACACTGTCAAGTAATACCTCTCAATTTTTTTTTTCAAGTTCAAGTTTCAAGTTTATTGTTTTCTGAGTAGAAACAAATACAATTTAATTTTCGGAGTCTTCTTTTCAAGCTCACCTGCATGAAACTAGCACTCTAAATTTATGGGGGCTCTTTTATGATTGTCTGGGTTTTGTTTGGCATTTCAGAGGCTATATCGCCCTGAGCCCCCGTGTACTGTACGTGCAGGCATAATCACATACATTTATCATTTTCAAATAAAATGTAGACAAAATAATTTGAACTGACATACCAAACGTTTAATGAGAACTTTATTTCCATACTTTATTTGACTACCATATTTCATATTATGGCAGTAAAATAGTCTGGGTATAATCCGGGTTCCTTGCCTTTTCGGTATTATTTTAACAGCTGAAAACTTGAAAAAGAACAAGAAGAAGTATAGATCAGAATTGTTATCTACATGTTCATGTAACATGATCAATATTTACGTCATTTTATAGGAACAGCTTGAGAAGGTTTGCAAATTGCAAAACTATTAGAGTTTGCATGAATAATATCCTTTTTAAAAACCATACTGCGCGCTTCAATCGGGTCACACAGTAAAAACGCCGCGGGCTAATATACAGTACAACAAATTCAATTATACAATTAAGTCGACATTGTTTGTTGTCACATCGCAGTTCCTCCCTTCTCAAAGGATTGCCTCTGTGGTAAGTTAATTATTTTTATTAAATCAATCATAGGCCATTAGCCCCCTCTTCACTACCTCCGGACAACACGTAATAGTTTCTTCCGCATGCGGGCGTTGCCACACCATTTGTCTAAATTATAATTATTTACTTTATTTTATTGGAGGGGTTGGGGGGGGGGGGGGGGGGGGGGCTAGGGAAGTGACGTAACTTGTGTTCACGGATGATTTGGGCGCTTGGTCTCTCCTTTATATCTATTGTGTTTTAATAGTGACAAGCGACTTCGCCATGTTCATATGCCGTCAATCTATATAATGTACACAGCAAAACAAAAATTAAACAACTTTTTAAACAGCCAAAAACGCTGTTTAAGCCGGTCCCTCTAACAACATTGTTTAACATTTTGAACAACCAAGATAGGCTATCTTGGTTGTTCAAAATTGTAAACAATGTTTTTTAGAGGGACCGGCTTGGTTGTTCAAAATTGTAAACAATGTTGTTAGAGGGACCGGCTTGGTTGTTCAAAATTGTAAACAATGTTGTTAGAGGGACCGGCTTAAACAGCGTTTTTGGCTGTTTAAAAAGTTGTTTAATTTTTGTTTGCTGTGTACGTCTTTGATATTCATTATTATCTTCTTTCAAATATTTAAGGCAGAATAGCACATTTGAGAAACCCCTAAACAATATTAATATTTGCCTTTAAACTGGCATAGAAGAATTATTAGTATGAATAATCACTAATCTGGGAGTATGAACATTAACTATTGATGTCATGAATTGATGGCATGCTTCGCACCTTTTCCTTGTTTGCCATAATAAATGTTTTATTACAATTCAACTATTCGATTTTGGGACGAGCTACATTTGCATTAGACCGATAAATCAGTCCTTCTCCTCGTTTGTTGTATTCACTCACCACTTCAGAGGATAGTATGACGTCATAATATTAAAGGACCGTTGGAATTTTCGGTCTACATTTGCATGTGCCTCCATATAACACCCCACAAAAGGGGGCCGGGGGAATGCACATTCGGTCATTTTCTAATGTACGGAATTTTCGAAACGACGAATAATAAGGATACAAAACAACGTGCCTATATGGGATCGAGATATGGGACAGTACAGTCAAACTTGTCTTTGTTGCCACCTGTCTATAGAAGCCAACCTGCCTATTATTATAGTGGCCATCAAAAGTGACCCCCATGCAGACAATGTTTTGGAACAAGTTTATAATAGAGGAGTAGCCATCTTCTCCTGTTTCACACTACAATATGGTAGTCATAGACAGGATTTATAACATTGTAGAACACATTTAAAGCGTCCCCTTTTTAGCTTCCTCATTAAAGCCCCCCCCCGAAAAAACCCCGAAAAACCCCCAACAACAACAGACAAACAAACAAACACACCCGCGCACGCACAGACACATGTCGGAAAGCCTTAAGTAAGAAACAAAAGATTGCCTCGAGTAGATTTTCGGGGTAATACATATTGGGACCACATGCTAAAGTAAGACAGTGAAAGTTTCATGTACATTTATAGTATCGCCAGACTCTACATTACGAATTTCACTTTCGATAAACTTTGTATTTATATATTTTGTACAAAAAACAACAAAAAACTTGGCAATTACAGTAATTATTTGATCCGTAGCAAAAATGACTGAAGAAAGAGTGTTATGATTGAAGATTGAATTACGGCGTAATTCAGTAAGTGGCTATAACTAAGTCATCCGGGTTATATGTTTGCTTTTTAAACACGTTACGGCGAAATCGAACCTAATGAACTAAATATAAACTTCGCTTTGGGGTAGACAAATAAGTAAACACGACGTTGAAAAGGTAACCTAGTTGTCTGCACATATATGCCTAAAATATTACTGAACGCATTTTTCCATTTTACTGCGTGTGTACATGTATATCATTAGCATGGACTTTATTGATGAGCCCACTTTTTTTATATTATGGTTATACATGTACTTGTGTTTCTTATACTATCTGATTGTTATAATCCAATTTTCAACCCTGTGTTTCTTCGTATTATACCCTAGCTTTCGATTATTGCTTTGGATTAAAATTATTGTATTCATGTAGCTAGGAATGTGCTAGATTTCCAAACATTTACATTATTTTATAAATCTTTAAACCGCGCATTTATATTATCACGAGAGTCGATCTTAAAGTTGAGAAGGTAACTATACCAATAAATGAAAATGAGCAAAGTAAGTTTGGCTTCGTCGAGAATCGAACCCGAGACCTTATTATTGCTCAACCCTTGCATCATGTATGGCGGCACTTCCCATGCATGCATAATAAACATATTCTCGGGCTGGTCAAAAGCTGTTTAAAATCTGTCACAAACCCAAGCAAGCCGGAGGATATGATATGAAAATCAACTTATAAATATAATGGAAAGTGCGAGGGATTTAAATACACAATTTTAGATATGCATGTACAGTAGGATGTAAAAACAGCTGCAAATTTCGCCACCTGTCTCGGAGATAAGACAGGACACGTTCACGTACGTCTATAGTCTATACCCATCTTTCCAAATGTCCAAACCCCGAAGCTATTTTGACCCCTTCCTTCAGTGGCTTAGCGTGGTCAGAATGATTAGAGGGTGGGGAGGGACACTCAAAGTATTGGGGGCACGCTATTTTAAATATTTTTACAGATTTCCTTCTCATTTTTAAAAACAAATGATTTGGGCCACACTTGATGTATACTCCGCAAAAAAAGAAACTGGACACTTGTATGAGACCAAATATTTCGTATTCATTAACGATAAAATATATGATATTGTATATCAAATTAAAGATAAAATTACCCCCTTCAATATTCGCATAAAATCCAGATGAAATCATTCATGCATGACTTGTCACGGTCAATTAACCACACCAAGGTCTGTTTTCAAAAATAGCAAAAATGGAACATCCACGCAACCATATAAATGTTGATAAGCATAATCTAAAACGCTATATTCATGAGATGGCATATTTTTTCATTACAAATGTGACCTTTTCTATCTTCATCTCAATAAAGAGTATAAATGAAGACAAATTGTGAACGTTATAGGTGGTATTTTAATCAAAAAGTAACAAAATGGGGAATTCCATGGCAAAGCTTTATTAGTCAAAACCACAGTTTGTGCCCATATTTCAGCATGAAAATGGTATAAATTCTTCTCAAGAATTCTACCGTAGTCCAAAGATCTTCAAAACCTGAAGTCACCCTTGGTCAAACAGTTGGGCAGTCTTTAACATGCCATTTCTCTAGGTAAATATGGTTAAAATTGCAGGGGACACATGAAATAGACACGCTTCATGCCTCTAATACAGACCAGTATGATAATGCTCTCATAACCTGGCCCTGTTTTATTGACAAATTTGTATTTCCAGAGTTTGTTCATAACAATAAAGTTGAATAATGTCATAATTTAGTTGCCCCGCTCATCTTATTTTAAGTGAAATGCTTACTATCATTTCAGTCGAATGGTGTGGTCCCTCATTGTTTTGCTATTTTTGAAAACAGACCTTGCTATTGTTAATTGACCATGGCATTTCATGCATGAACGATTACACCTTTAAGTTATACCCTGCATGTAGAGGACTAAATTCCCTTTAATTTGATATATGATCATGTACACTTTATCGTAGATTAGTATGAAATATTTCAACTTATACAAGTGTCCAGTTTCTTTTTTTGCGGAGTATATTTCTTTATTTTTTAACATATCTCCCTCTTATCTTTGTTACTGTCTTTGACAAATGATTGGGAGAGGGCACGTGCCCCCGTGCCAGCCCCCCCCCCCCCCTCCCCCTCCTCCAGTCCCTCCTTCTCCGCCTTAGCTAAGCCACTACCTACCCATATCGACCCACATCAGCCCCGTATTGTACATTGTATTGGTTGTGTGCATGCCTGTACCCATGTCCATGCACGGTGGTGATACTGAGCGGGTTAATTCCGTCTGATGCGTTGACATCAGGTGCGTGGGTTCGGAAGGTGCTATATCTGGGAATACCCTGGAGACACCCAAACACGGAAGGGGTAGGGGGGCAAGTTCACACCCTCGTCCTTCCTCCATGCACCCATCGTGGACCATCTAGTCTAAAGGTATCACAGTATGATCTATCATGAGTTGCCTACAGCTACGTGTAGGATCGCTTCTTCTTCGTTCCATTGAACTTCCCAAAATCCAAATCCCGTGTCTGTAGTCTATATCGCTATAGTCCCAAAATATAAGCATTAATCATAATTTCATTTTCACAGAAATGTGGACATTCATAATTTGAGGATGACAAAAATTACCTTGGTAATAATTTAAACTACTAAGGTGAACATGAATGTAATTCACTGCTTATTTAAGTACCCCTAGTAATGATATATACATGTAACAAGTAATGATTTATATAGCAACAATAATTCACTCAAAAATAATGTCAATGCGAAGCCTCCGTGCATCTTTGAACAGTTATCAAGAATTTGGCTTTGATTTTAATACTGAGCCACAAACTGATGTGGTTACACTCCGGAAGCAGGTATGTATACCGCGACGGGTCGGGATTCGAACCTATAACCTTAGTAATGGCACGGAAAGGACAATACATGTATCTGAATTATACAAACAAAAAAACCCATTTAATACACTTCTGTCTTTAAGTTCAATGTAATCAAATGAAACAGAGCACAGAAAATAGGGTTATGTTATTATCTAATGAGGTATAATCATAATTATCATGATTATAGAACTCGACATGTTTCAGAGCTTCGCTATTTTAATTTCATAGAACTAACAAGTAGTGTCTTTAAATATTAATTTCGAATTTTCTTCTAAAACTGTCGATCGAAATATCAATTCAACTCTAAATGTATTTCGAATTTTCTTCTCAAACTGTCCATCGAAATATCAATTCAACTCTAAATGTATTTCTAATTTTCTGCTCCATCTGTCAATCAAAATATAAATATATTATATAAATATATAATATATCCCTTCAACAATACCTCAATGTATTGCCTCTCACGGGATATCTCACTAGTTGCAATACACAGTGCTGCTTCCGTGCCGGTGATTGCAAAGTAATGATATGTCGAGATAAGAAAACACGTGCACTTGACATCCATGTTGAACAGCATAGAAATTTAGAAAGTTGTCTTTGGGGACTTGGCAAATGCCATGGTAGTTATCATGGTAATACCTGTTATAATCAACGTTCTAATCAAGTCATCAGAGTTCTGCCGAGCCTAGCTAAGGTAGAGGCTATGGGCATTTTGCCCCCTATAAATGTGGTTTCGTACATGTACCCCACCCCCCCCCCACCCCCCCCCCCCCCCCCCCCATATTGACTCATTTGAGTAGGTTGTCCTTATATTGCTTCTTACGCCCCCACCGCCCCTTCAAGTAGGTTGCAACTCGGGATGTGCCCCCCCCCCCGCCCCTTCAAAAAGATTGCCCCTCTGTGGTTTCTTACGCCCTTACCATGGTAACTGCCCCCCCCCCCCCCCCTCTACCATGGCACCAAGTTGGAAAATAAAGAAGGAACAAATATCACATGCCTGCATTAACACCACATTGCTTTTGACATCGGCTACCCTACAATATATTTGATGGCAAACCGTGGTGCCCCCCCCCCCCCCTTCCACTTTCTCTTTGCCCTCGTCTGTGTAAGTTCTTCTGCACGTTAAATATGCAATGTGGAGAGAGCTCTCTGGTTTGGGAGATGGTGTTATACGCAACGTATATAATGGGGGACATTTTGTTGTTTTTTGTGTTAAATAAAAGTAAAAACTGCTGAAAACTGCTTATCCGCTATAAAGGCAAGTGTAATCAAATGTAAAGCCCGGCGCAGTCAGAGCCGACTCGACCCGATCCGACTAGTTTCAATCAGGCTAGAGTTGGGCCTGGTCGGTCGGTCCGATTCATCGTGTTGAATCGGCCCCACCTGGCATCCGACAGTCTCTCGACTGGCAAAATGTGTGTCGCGAGGCACTGAAAACTGAGCCGATCCGAATGAAAACCAGTCGGATCGGGTCGAGTCGGCTCTGTCTGCAGAGGGCTTTATAGTCAATGTAGCCGAGCTTTCGGATCTAGCAGATCCGGCTTCCTTTTTTTTGTTATTCATTTTGTTATTTGTTTAATTATTATTATCGGGGTGCCCCCAGTATACGCCCCTGATACGTTCCATCTTCACAAGAATTCATGCACAAGAATTCGGCTTCCAAGTTCCATGGGAATCGAACCCGAGACTAGACCGGAACTCTGACTATACTTTAATAGTTAGAAGCTCTTATAATGATGGCAGTCCTTTCCAGAAAGTTGCAGAAACCCTTGTCACTGATCATCAGAAACAGAAATTGTGCATGCAATACCTAACCCCGAACTTGCTAAAGTCATATACAAATACAAGTTTACAACGATATTATTCAATTCTATTCTGCATACCTATTTGAAATCCTTCTGAAATTCAAGTGTACTTTGCTTATTAAAGAAATGTCGATGCCTGACCTCATTCAGTTTTATATAGTTAATTGGCACACGGGCACACAATTATATGTACTTTTAGCACTGCTCAAGGCAAATAAACTATATAACCTGATTTAATTTAACAAAGACACGCGAGCAATACTGACGTACATCCGAGTAGGTGGGACTGTTCGATAATAATCTGTCTAATTCTTAGTCGGCTATAAATAAAAGCTTGATTGGTTTTGTATTTCCGCATGCAAGCCATGATGTCGCGCATTGCTAACTACGGACGCAATGTATATATTATACCCTTTATTCTTGCATTATCATGTACATGTGGTGGACTTTTTTAGGCCCTATATAATCTTTTGTAATAATTTAACCGCACTATAATCTAATGTCAAATGACCACGAAAAAGGGAGCATGATTAAAATCACAAACGGAAAATTACAACAAAAGGGGGCTTTGTTCTGGCGCCGATTATTAGTGGTCATTCCACGCAATCAGCTTTCAGCTTAGCGTTTGGGGAATGGTTGTATTGAAGTGATTTTGCAAAATCACGGTCACAGGACATTGGTACCAAAAATAATCATCAATATGATCTCTGCACGCGTAATTATTGAAAATAATATTTGCTAAACTACTATAACATATTCCATATCAACTGCATTAATCAATAACATGTTACCCATTCGAAGCAACATCGCATGTATACTGTAATAGCAACAGCATGAACAGAGTAGTTTAGTTGAGAAAAGGGAGCGGTGTATTATTATATCGTTACAATCATCAAACTTCCATTTGCATTTCCCCAACTCTAAACTTAAACCTACGTTACCTAAATGTAACCCTAACCGTAAAGTTCAACCCCTTAACCATGTTAACGCTAATTCTCGACCCAGGCTAATCATACATTCCCAAACCTCTACTTCGATTTTTCTGGTAGATGAAATAATAAGGACAGAGTATAGTTTAGTTGAGGACAGGGAGCGGTCTATTATATCGTTACAATCATTGAAACTTCCATTTGCATTTCCCCAACTCTAAACTTAAACCTAACCCTAACCAAAAGTTCAACCCCTTAACCATGTTAACGCGAATCCTTATCCCATAATAATCATACAATCCCAACCTCTACTTCAATTTTGCTGGTTGATGAAATGGGAGTATATATACAAATCATGGGTTTATACATGTATATATTAGACCAAGCGGTACATTTCCCCATCAACTCCCCTTCTAAAAGTAATAAATACAAGAATAACAAAAATTCATCTCTTTGCCTAACTGCGCCTTCCCGACAATAAATCCCGATATAAGATTATACCAGAACATACAGTATATAGACAATTTCAGTCATCTCGCTGCTTTTGTATGAATACATTTAGTCATTACTGTTCACATTGCTCGTTTTCATTCATAAATAAAGTATGACTACACGAGCAATGAAAATTAAGGGGTTTCAGGGACGAACACCGTATAGTGCCGTACTATAGGGGTTTCTATAGCTCAGTCGGTAAGAGCACCGGTCTAGCAATCCGGAGGTCTTGGGTTCGAATCATGTTGGAATCCCATTTTCTTTGCTCTTTTTCATTCATAAATAAAGCTGATAACATTTGACTTTAGTAAGATTCAAACCTATAGGATCATCTGATTGTGGGACTACTGCTCTACCGACCATACATGTGTATACTCAGCCTTACGTTGGTGATTATTCATAATATTTAAATATGTAAAAAGCAGCATTGAAAGGGCTACTTAAAACATATAAACATGTATTATTGGCCAAACTAATTTATTAAAATGGTTCAAGTAGTATATGTCAAAATCTGAACCAAAATTATTTCATGCAAAAAGAGTAAACTGAAAATGTCCATAAAGAAATGACCGCTCCGCTAGGATCATAATACATTGCACATGGTCTTTACGCCCGCCTTAGCCCGGTATACGAACTCTTGAACACTTTCCAACACCACTGGCACAGTTAAAAGCTATGACAATAATCACTATGATCAAATTATGGTTGATGATTTTTTTTTTTGATGCGTCTTACCCGATTTGTGTAAATTTTATATTTGATTATATAAATCGATTTTTCGAAATAAATTCATCAGGATAAGTGAAAAATTAGGTTTTAGTCAGGTTTCTTGATATTATGTAAACAAAATCAATCAAACTCATTTAAATTGCTTCTGACTCCAAGAACCACTAACACCATCCTCACTGCATGTGATGTTGATATGTATAACACCTGTTTTACACTCTAAGCAATTTGTACGATAATAAATCAATCACAAATAAAATAAACGTAATTTCAAATTCAATATTATAAATATTTTGCTATGTATTTCGTCGTTTTAATTTCGAAAATGCATTTCTTAATTTCGAATTTCTTGTCAATTTTCCTTTATTCCATTATTATTCAAAATCATGATCTAATTCAGGAAATATATAATGTTAATTTCAAATGTTTAATGGCTTTGAAATTTATATGTGTAAAAATGTCTCTGTTTCAATTAACAAAGTGAATTTCTTAGATTTAGATTTAAACAAATATGTTTCCTTGTTCATTATTCAAATCATGAATTCTGTCGGTAAAAGGGAACACCGATTTAAAGAATTTTAACTTCGCCAAACCTGAAACAAATCAATTTAGGGCTTTCTCGTGGATGCATCTTTTTAAAATAAATATATTATTAAAATCAAACAAAAACACATACGAGAGTAATTGACTAGAAATCGATACATAAAAGCTAATGAAAACAAGACATGACTTGCGCGAGATTCGAACCTGAGACCTCTGTATCAGTGAAATATACAAAGGGGCTATGGGCGAATTCGCCCCCGAAATATCCAAACGAGCCCTCATACAAGAGCACCTATGAATTTGCATAGAGTTCAATGCAACAATGCAAAACAAATTGTACAGTTTTATTTTCATGCAGGCAATCTTGAAAAGTAGCCCCCGAAAAATGATTTGTTTCCTTATAACAAGCTTACAGCAGGGCTCTTCAAACCATGCACTGGCCCACTTGTCCGAGGCAAGTGAACATCAGTTGTGAGCAAGTACGATTTGAACTTGAAGTAACTTGCCCGAACAGGGCAGTAATTTAGATTCGAGTGCGGAAATGTTCGAATTTTTTTCTTCAGGTTTATGTGAATAAAATGAAGTCAGCAACCTATATATAATTTCTCTTGCATAATCTTAATGACATTGGCATATTGAATGTTCTTATCATGATGTACCAATTTCGGGCAAGTAAAGTCTAATGTTGGGCAAACTATTTTCTTAAGTCTTAAGAGTTAAGAACTTGGCCGTCTTGGCAAGTCAGAAATATTTTGTTTTTCTTAGAGCACTGCTCACAAGTATGACTTGAGTTGCAGTGGTATGCCTTGAAACGCTTTCTTGCTGAAAAACCTTGAAACATTTTTGGAAATACATGTATAAGTAAAATAAATAAATCTACTTAGATTTCCAGAGATTGAGATAATATGAAGGCAATACCTGGTGAACCACCTGTAAAATGTAGTTATCCAATGTTCATTCATTTTATGAAAAGAAATTAAATTGTGATGCGTTTTTTCTACCACTTTTCTTCTACATAATTATATAGCACCATCAGGCCATGAATTTGTTTGAAAAGAATTGAACATACATGCACATCTTATCAACCTCGAACGATTTTATAGACTAAGGCCGTATAACTGTGCACCAAATACTGTAAGACGATTTTGTTTGTGTGTAAACAATCAAACGACAATTCTTTAAACATTGACATCGACAAAAACCTTAAATACGACAATAAGGAGAGCAACATGAAATAGAATTCAACCAATAATATTAACGCATGCAAACAACGAAAACAAAAAAGTAAACCTCCGTTTAAAAATCGTGAAGTGCCTCCGTTGAATCATAAATAATAATAATTGATGCTCATACTTAAATAAATCGGCTTGATAAAATTCCAAGTTCCAAGGAAGGAACAAATCGCCCACTTATAATAAACCTTCTAAAATTTAGCAGGGTGCGACTATATACGTGAATAAACCTGAAAATTATTTTCCGTTTTTATATAATTATAATTTCATAAATTTGTCTCCGCAACAGTTCTAAGAATTTTCAGTAGAAATAAATGTAGTGTAGTGTAGGAGTGGAGTTCATACTTACGAAGTTTCAAAAACTGCTTGATATATAAGATCCAACCAATCATCGTGTATTTGTAGGAGTGTCACAATTTATGATGAAAAATGTCTAAAATAATGAACCTTTGGAATTAAAATTAAAAGGTTTGCAACTGCCGAACGAATGAGAGTGGTATATTCGAAGTTAAAATCGCAACTGCATGCCTGATGATCAACCATCAAAGTTAGACTAGTTGCATCTCACTAGATGAAGACTCAGAGTTTGAATCACAACTGCCCGGGAGAACGGCCTTCCAAGCTAGAAGCGCAGCTGCTGCCTGGTTGGGATTGAAACTGCCTTAACGATCCGTCAAATTTGTTGTAACTTTGTCTTTAGTTCACTTTCAACTTCAACTTCCAAGATCAAATCAAATTTGCTCCCTGCTCCGCGTTCTCTCTCCCTCTCACCATTTTACATGCAATATCGCAGTCTCCTGATACACACTATTATGACTCATATTCTAAACAAGGGGGGAAGAAAAAACAATGTATTTATTTTGAGCTATTCTTAAACGCTTATATTTCTCATATACCTAACTAATATAATCCCTATTTTTATATGAAGGCCTCGATATTCTTTTTGGGGGGATGTGAGATCACACTTGAACGAAAGAGGAAGCAGAAATCGCTAGCAGGTGGATAAAAGCGAGTGGGCACGCCGCACAGGTAGCACGCAACACCAGCTATGACATCGAGATAAGGGGCCGTCGATTTCTGGAGGGGTCTAGAAGGACTTGCCCTGCACTTGAAGTCTTGATGAAAATGAACGATTATCAAAAATTATTTCTTATGAAGATGTTAATTGCCGTGATTACAGGAAGAATCGATTAGAGCGAAAGCTGATGGTTAGTCGAGATTTCGATGTTCAAGTCTCCTAGGTCGAGTAGTTCTAGGGCCGATGAATTCATCGCCTTGATATTTGAGCTTGACTTAATACTCTTTAGGTGTTATCTCATTGTTCGTGTGATTGATTTTTTCTGGTTGATTATTCATAATTTTTAATTATTATTTATATACCCACGTAGAAGAGTTTGCCAAAATTGCAGAGTCTTCTGATTCTTATCACTGGCTTTGTGTTTTTAGTTTAATTATGAGGGAGTTTCTTCAGCTCTTGAAGTGTCAAGGCAGAAGTATACCAGGGAGACACAATTTGTTAAATCATGTTAAACAATAGAATCACGTTATTAATAAAATCAAAATTTGTTACACGTGCTAATTATTCCAAATTTCAATTATGACTAATTCTCATAAAATCTTATCCACTTTTTAATATGTGTTTCGTTCTTTCTTCCTCTAATTCCGATCTTCCTTTCTTGTTCACTTTAACTCATCCCCTTCATTAAATATCGTCCTCACGAAATCTCCCCCTCTCTCTTCTCTCATTGTCTTGTTCTCTCTCCTCATATAATATAATCCTTACATTTAACCTTCTTAATTTTCAATTTCCTCAATTCCTCGCTCTTCTCTTCTCTTTACCATGTTCCCTTGTTCTCCCTTCTCTCTTCCAATTCTTCATTGTATCCTTCTTTACTCTCCTCTTCGTCATCCCACGGAGGTAACCTCCTTGGTCATCCCTTCTCTTTTTCCAGCGCACTTCCTACTCCCCTTCACGCTTTGTTTTCATATCCCTCTTCTTTTCTTGATCCTCTCCTCCTTCAATCCATATCATTATCTTCCTCATCTACTTCTATACTTCTTCATCCTATCCTTCTTCATCCTCTCCTTCTATTCTTCTCCATTCTCCCTTTTCATTCTTCTTGAGCCCCCTTTCTTCCATTCTTCACTCTCCTCTTCTTTATACAATTGATATCCTTCTCCTCCTCCCCCCCCCCCCCCCCCCCTGTGCTTGCTCACTATCCTTTCCCTCGCCTTACATTCTGCTTTCTTCTATAATATGATAATTTATTTGTATCCATCTGTTGCCATTGCAACTCCTTCTATCATTCTTACTCACCTCTTCTTCATCATCCCTTCTCTTCTCCTCCCTCTTCATATTCTCCTTCTCGTTTTGTTTTTGTATTCCCCTTCTTTTCTTTCTCCTCTACTCTTTTAATCCGTTTATGTTCTTCCTCATCGACTTCTATTCTTCATCCTCTCAATCTATTCTTCTCCTTTCTCCCTTTTCATTCTCCTTCCCCTCTCTTCCATTCTTCACTTTCCTCTTCTTATATTATCCTTCCTCTTCTCCATTTGTGCCTGTTCACTCTCCTCTTCCCTTTCCTTCCCTTCTCTCCATCTATTATCATTTCACCTCATTCTGTTCTTCTTCATTCTTATTCACTTTTCACCTTCATTACAATCTCCACCCTCCTCTTCTTATATTATCCGTCCTCCTCGATCTCCCTTTGTGCCTGTTTACCATCGTGTTCCCTTTCCTTCAATTTTATTTCCTTCTCCCTTTCCTTTCCTTCTGTTTCCTTCTCTCCACATGTCATTTCACATCCCTCTATTATTCTTTATTCTTATTATCCTTCTCATCTTCTTCTAGTTCCCTTCCCCTCTCCTTATCCGTCGTCGTCGTCATCTTCTTCTTCTTCTCCTTCTATAGTATTATCATTCATCTTATCTCAATGTGTTATACTCTCCATGGCTTTCTTTGTAATCGTACCCCTTGCCTTCAACAGTGGCGGATCCAGGGGGGGGGGGGGGTAGGGGGTTTAACCCCCCTCCCTTGGGTTGCCAAGTGAAAATGTATCAGTGAAAAAAGTGAAAAAGTGAATTAAAAAAACTTACGGGGGTTCAAAATAGCACAAAAATCGGACATTCCCCCCCCCCCCCCCCCCACTCGCCGCTACACGGCTCGGACTTCGCGGCTCGGGTCAACCCCCCCCCCCCCCCCCCCTTAGCAAAAAGCTAGATC
>JBAMJV010013290.1:0-16344 GCA_037951105.1 Echinarachnius parma
GTAATTGTAAGTAATACAATTTATGCTGTGATATATTATGTTCACAGACTTGCTTCTTTTCTGTAAACGGGGATTGATAGTGGTTATTAAATTATCACAATTCAACCTTCATGGCATACAAATTACTATAGAACTACTTGAGCATATCGTTAACACAACGGGAGAGCATTGGCAACATGGAGACTGATGAAGTCGAATGCGTACCGTGGGCGGAGTGGGGTTTTATTTGTTGTTTTCATTTGTTCTGGTTTTTGGTTCTTTCAGGGGTGGGGGACGAAATAATTGGGGGTACTCTTTATGTTTTATTACGTTTTTAACATGTTCCCCTTATATTTTTGGGGATAGTTTTGTTGAAATATTATTGGGGAAGGGGGCACAGGCCCCAATGCCCCACTTTTACCAAAACCTCGTCGCCGGTACACCGGAACCTTCCAAATCATTCTGAAAGGTGATGAACTTTGATACTTTGAAGTTTCCTTGCACGTGGCCTTATGTGCAAAAACTGTGGCTGAAAGAGGACTGATCATGCCCGTAGGGCACGGGAGGCTCTATTTTATAAAAAGCTGTACATGTGTTTTTATAACCAGAGTGCAGGTTGGAAAGGTTTTAGTTTGTCCCCCCCCCCCCCCCCCCAGCGCTACGCCACTATAAGTGTGGAAACGTGTAGTTATCAACGCTGTTTGATGAATGCATTTTGGCCTGGTACGATCAAGCTATAGAAGGCTACCTTTTTGTTTGGATAGCAAACAAAGGCAGAGCAAAAAATACATTTCACTATTCTACGTTGTATGCGAATACAAGTACACAAAATAATATGGAATACAAAATACCTCAAAATAACCCGGTCCTAACCACTGTCGGCGCGAAAGAAAAAGGTGTATTTTCATTAGCGTATTATTTTGTTGGTACCTTGTGTTTGTGGCAGAGTTTATGAGATATCCTCGAGGGTACCTAACACCCGTGTCAAATATGAAAACGCCATGTAACAAAGAGAATAAAAAATATCATACCTAACATAGGCATCGAAATTATTATCTATTGCTTGTATAGCTATTTAGAAAGCTCTTGTTCCTATCGTCATTATTTTGTTACCAACGTTTAGTGATGGTTGTTTGTTATAAATACAAGTATTATATAATGTGGAACTCAACAATCTCACAACTTGTGCCAAATTGTATATTTAGGAATGTTTACGTTCAACAATTACTTACGTTGGACCAACAATTTGGAATAAATTATCACATGAAGTTTAAACAATGCCCATCACTTGCAACCTTCTTAAGAAAATGTAAATATTGTTGTTTAAACTCGCAACATGTGTATGGTCATTAACGGGTTAGTACGGCTTTGTTCGAACATATTGTTAAGAACTTGTCAGTTACCATTAAAAACTAATAGTTATAATGCAATGATGCTTAAATGGTAGAAAAACATATAAACGGCTAAGTTACAGGTATTGTTCCATTCAAAAAGCAACTATGCAGCAGTGCAGCCAAAAGGCATCTTCCAGACACCAAAAGTTTCTTCCATTTTGTAACAAAATATGTGAATTTGATGTTTGGTAAAAAATAATTATTCCATTATAGAGAAGTCATCGAAAACAATTAAAAAACCGTTTTGGTATAATTACTGTCAGAAATGTGTTGGATTTAAAAATAATGTGTTTAATTATTAGATAAAAGCTGGTCCTCAACATTAATTCCAATGAGATATAAGTATGGATATTCCGTCCGTTTATGGACTGATTTTGATCAATTAAACTTGATTCTGTCATTTAAATTGTGTGCTTTTACACATTGTAGATATTTCATTATCTCACAACTGATCACACTGAACAATGAATGTTTTGTTTTGATTGTAGTAGTGTAGCCATATCCTGATTTGTCACATGTCTTAAAATAGGCCTCGGTTCGATTCCGGCAAAGCAATCTTTCTTTGTTTATTTTCAATCATTAAAACAAATATTTCTAGTTTTCTCTATGTTTGAGTTTAATTCATAAAAAGCTTCATCCCTTTATGCGATTCCGCTCAATCTCTACAAAACGTTGATTTAAAAATATTTAGGTTGGTGCCCGGTTTATATAGCAATTGACTAATCGAGCGATGAAAGGGGTTTCATGGGAACGTCCCCCATTCGAGGGTCTTTGTGGTTCAATGAGTTGATAACCGGTCTATAGAAATCCGGAGGTCTCGGGTTTTTCTCCCGGCGAAGTGTATTTTTCTTTCCTGATTTGTAATTATTAAACATAATTCTTGTCACTTTCCTCTATGTTTGCATTAATTAACTCAAAGCTGCATCACTTCGTATGATCATGCGCGCGTTCTCTAGAAAAGTTGTTTTAACAATCTTTGGGTAAGTGCCCGGTTTCTATAGCTTCTGACTAATCGAGCATTAAAAAGGGTTTCATGGGAACGTCCCCCAATCAAGGGTCTTTGTGGTTCAATGGGTTGAGCACCGGTCTAGCAATCTGGAGGTCTCGGGTTCGATTCCAGGCGAAGCCTATTTTCTTTGCTTATTTTCAATCCTTGAAAATATTTCTTGTCAGTTACCTCTATGTTTGAATTTATTTGTCTTATTTTGTGAACTTTAGATATTTACATTAAAGCATATCTATTGAAATGTATTATTCTTGGACAAAAATATTGAGCGATTTAATGGCCTTTGTTTTCCACCTTCATTGTACATTTTGTGAACTGACTCCTCTTCTTTTTGTGTGTGTAGACACGTTTTTCTATGTTTTATATTTTAATGTTTATTTTACACTGTTTTCTGTATGTTACACTTGTTTATAAAGATATAACTTGAACTCGAACTTGACCTTCAACTTGAAATAAACAAAGGGTGACTGTTGTTGATTTTTTAGTAAACAGAAGAAGGAAACATTACATGAGTATAAATTTAATAAACTTATTACCCGTATTTCGAATAAATGTGCCGTTATGTCAATGTTTCGATGAAATAACTGGAACATACAAGTAAAAGAGAAAGCCAACTAAGAGGTGATCGATGGCAAAACAAAGTACCCTGAATGACATGGATGTGGAGACTTTATTGGTGGTATAGTACTAAATGTATCAACTATGGCTGGAATACATGGACATACAAGACCAATAACCAGTACAAACCATTCTACCCCAGTCGAATTCGACTAGCACATTGATTGTTGTCATGCAACACTAGAGATACACCATATAGTTTCTCCTCAGACTAACATTCCAATGATATTGTTTAACAAGTAACCAGTTATATTATGTCCTCTGACTAAAAGGACAGTATATAACTAGAAACATATTCAAACATCCAATTGTTTGGATGTCTAATGAAAAGAAAAACAATCATATTTGGTACATGACAACCATCAATGTGATTGTTAAATTCCCTTTGTCTTAACTGCTTTAACTGGTTACTGGGAATCTTTAGTGCTTAAGTTGATACATTTAGAAGAATACCGGCCTATTAGTTTAGTCATCCCTAAATGAGTCTAGAATTGATTTAAGAATCCGGAATGGTTTATCAATTAATTATTTACCATTATGTTTGTTCCTGTTTTTCTCTCAAAAGGTTAAAGAAGCATGGGAGGAAAGTATTGAGGATCGCGAGGGCGCTAATAATTAGCATTTACTATTGACGTAACTGCATTTTCGCCATGTCGGTTTCTCTGTGTGAGTGGAGAATCCGGATCGGGAGATTCCTTCCCCGAACCACGAGCGATGACAAGATACAAATAAGGAAGGGGGATGATTGCGAGAAAAGATACAAGAAGAAAAGGAAAACTGTTAAGCCTACTAAGGAGAGAGGGCAGAATGAAGACAATTCGACATCAATAGGATCAAGAAAAGGAATGACTATCATTTTAGTAGCAATATTGGTATCATGTGCTTTGCTTTTGAGACACTCGGTGCCATTGCCAAGTCCACCCAGATCTGGATATCCACCATCACATCCATCATGTAAACATCAGTCAACTTCAAACACTACTTTTGAAAATAGTAGAAGTGTGATCCATGAAACACAGAACTGGTTCAGTTGCGTTACCACGGTAACTCCCTCAAACATAGATACAACCGACATCGTCTTCACTCTCCAGACACTTTGTTGTCTCCATCATCATCACGTTATATCCCAAAATGCACTACACTATTTCTACCAACAAACCAGCAGTGTGGATCATGACTACCTGAACCCGATCTCAACACCACAGTGCAACCAACAAACAAGCAAGGCTTTAACCTATCTTTCTTCAGCGGCACAATCCAATCAATCAGTAATCAACACTAACATACGGCCATGCGCCTCGTTGACACTATCCATGTACGACCAACCAACACGCTCCATGAGCAAAGGACTATGCCTCCCTACTTCAGAATCCCTATCTTACCAATCATCACACATAATTGGTCAGAAATACTTGGCAACCAAGTCAACGTTTACAGTATACCACTACCCCTTCGTAACTTTATCATCCAACCCAAACACAGTCGTCATGATTTCAAAACCTAATCGTACAGTCTTGCACATAAAGGCAATACTAACGTGGTATGGCAATGTCTGCATGACATTCACGTCCAACAAACTCACTGTCAACATACCATCAGTACTAAACTCACAGACCGGTTTACACTTAGCAAACTTGTGTGTTTCAACAAAGCAGTCCAAGCAACCAGCTAGTAGAACTGATCAAGAAGTGGGTGCCTTCATACCAACAACCCAGTCGAATCAAGTAACGAACTACCTAGACCGAGATTCATACCTTTCCACACTAGTATCCCAATCTAAACAATCAAATGGAACTATTGGTCAGATATTCTGCATGACGTCATCCACTACCATATCCGATGAATGTAAATGTGACATGCAATCACGCATTTGTTTGATCTCCTTGACATTTCAGTCCTCACGAAACCTGTACGAGAAAATGTCACCATTCACGTTCAACCGAATTCTCACAGTCAACATACCATCAAGACCTCAACCAGCCAGCTCGAATGTATCAACGCTTCTTCTCTCACCACGACAGTCCAACAACACCTTCCCGGAACCGTGCGCATCAATGTCAACATCCCAGTCGAACCGATCAAGTAAAGTCATCGACCTTGAATTATGCCGCTCTAAATCATCATCCCTATCAAACCAATCGACGGGAAACCTTATCCAGAGATTATCCTATATGGCGACTCACACACATACATCCGGGCGAGATACCGGGGACAAACATCCAAAAAAGAAGATGACTGTCTTGACAACCCTGTCAACATCTTCGCTATATGAGGACCCATGTGTGGCACCTTTCACATCTAACCACATCGGTGAAAAATCACTAGGACTTGATGCAAACTTGTCAATGTCACTTCGCCCATCGCCATCGTCAAAGTCCGACCAATCGGTGGGCAACATAGACCACGAACCATGGGTTTTTATGTCAACATCTCATTCGTACGATTCAGCACATTCTATAGACCGAGAACCATGCACCTCCACATCAACACTAGCAATCGGTCAGGAACCCTCCATGGCATCATTGACAACATCAACATTCGAAGATGCAAGTGATACGCTTTCAGGACGTAATTATACTGTAACGACATTCCAGTCAACATTTCCACCGTGCAAAAACTCCTGTGTGACGCCATACATGCTGAACAAATTGACAGTCGATATGCCATCAAAATATCAATCAGCATGCTTGAACCTATCAATCTGTCTTCCTTCAGACAGTACTAACCGAGAATCATACACCTCAGCATTAGAAGTCCAATATCACCATTCAACGGAACCCACTAGTCAGACACCATTCACCATGAATTTCTGCCTGACACCCACTTACAACCAGCATTCAAGCTATAACCCCACCGTCTTTATTTTCGAGTCTGTACGTACCTCGTACAATTTCCGCATATTATCATCCACTTGCAACCATCTCGGAGTTGACTTGCATTCGGGACTTAGCTCTACCATCATGAAAATTCCGTCAAGTTATACACAGTGCCGGTTTTGTATTTCCACATCCACGTCCAACCAACTTTCAATGGCCTTAGCTACAGAACTTAACTGCACAAGCTTGACCATCCAGACAGCAGCGGCATCATACGACACATTGTCATCCAAGCTGCCATCTTGCTCTGGTATTGACATGCAGGTACACATTCACCATTATTTTGACATGTAAACACCATTTAAAGAGACAAATACATTGATCTTGAGATTATAATGTAGTCTTATAATATGTCTTTTAAAGGACTCAATACAAACATGACCTACTGTCGGTTATTATCCACCGAAAATTATATTTACAGGATGTATACCTCTGGATTTCTGGGAAGATCATATTTTAATTCAGTGTTAGCTCTAGTTACACTACTACAATGTCCTGCTAGTTTTAGTTTAAGATTAATTAGTTTAAGATTAATTTAGTTTTAGTTTAAGATTAATTAACTTCACTAAAATAATCTTTCAAAAAAAAATTAATGTATCTATTTCATTAGTGAAGTTCAAGATATTCTAGATTTGTGTATATATCGCGATTACCAGGCAAACATTTATATGATAAGGAAAAATGGCCCATGAACCACATTGGGAATGAAATATAAGTATTATTTATGTTTACTGTTTTCTCAAACAGGTCACTGATTATCAGAAGTCTTCTTTGACATCCTGTGTGAGCGTTGAGAAAGGTCAGAGTAAATGCCTCTGGAAGTGGTACAACGCAAACATGTACATCATGGAGGCAGGAGACATAGAACGGAACCCTGGTCCTAAAAGCAAGACGAAGACCAAAGGAGTAGTTCAGACCAGGTAAGCTATATTTGTACTATGTAAATAATAATAATAAATGTAAATAAATAAATACAAAATAAAAACAGCACCTTGAATCGTGCCCGGTATTATATTTATATTTTTAATACATAGATCGTGTTTGGAAGATAATACAGCCTGCTGTTATTATTATATTAACATGATTCACTATTAATCGTTAGAGGTGACAGAAAGCTCATAACATTTTTCATCGTTATACATGAAAATGTTTTATTCGGGTTATTTAATTTCCTTTTGATCAAGGGGAAAAGGGGAACGACAAATAAACTTGTTAGCATCAATAACAACATGCGCATTCATTTGAGAATTGCGATAATTTTACTCTATATTGTACGAATTTACAACGTATTTATTACGTTATGTTCTTTGTTTGGACTCAGCACGCTGCAAGAGAAAGAACTTATCCGTTTGGCAAGGAAGATTGACCCAAGCTATTATGAAGATATCGGGACCAACCTCGGACTGCCTTATGCTGAGCTGAATCAGATCAGAGTCAAACATCTGAACGATATGAGAAGGGCCCTTATTGAAGTACTCATGACATGGGACACCAGAGAGGAAGGGGAGAAGAAGAGGGAGATTCTGGCTGAGGCGCTGAAAGAAGCCGAGCTAGGTGATCTGGCAGAGGAGCTACTTAGAGGAAAGCTCATTGTCAGAGGTACTAGCATCGCCCTTCATTAAGTAAACTCTCCTATTACGCCTACTGCAATGCCTTCAGAATTCCTCAACATGTGTTAAACATACTATATTTTATTATTGATTTTTTTTAAATGTATATTATCATTACCATTATCATAATAGTCGTTATACTAGTACAATAAAAGTAGCATAACGAAACGCTGTGTTTTGTTATTTATTATATAATGTGACTTCATTTTATGAATCACAGGTTCATCCCCTACACCTACAGTGCCTGGACCTTCAAGCGATACAGCGACGCAAGAGGGACAAGAACGTGAGTACATGGCAGTTCCCTTATTAATGTACCTTTCGTTGATACGATACATACGTTTCTAGGACCCCCAAAATGACACCAACGGAATAACCAAATGAACACTAATTAACATGAGAATGTTCTCAATTGGATAAGGACCACATATCTACCTGATATAATTGTTTCCCACAAGGACATCCCCCCCCCCCCCCCCCCCCCCGTCTTCATCGGCTGGATCATTGAAACGACGGAACATTTAACGATGTATTACTTGATCAGGTGTTAAACAAACTAATACAATGTGATTTTTCTTTAATTTGGGCTGATACCACGACGCTGTTTAATAGGTTGTATGCTAGCACTCTTTAAATGTGAAAGAAGTGGGATTAGTGCTGAACTTTGATCACCACGTCGCTATGGAGGTGGTATCTATCAGGTCGTACTATATTGATTGGTGGTTATTGACGATCGGTAATGTCGTAGCGGTGGCTAAATGAATGTGGCCCTACCAATCAGGGGAGGATCACATTGTCCATTTATTTAGTTGTTACAGTTTTCTTTGTCTAACTATTGCTGTAGGTGAGGGTTGGGGCGAGCTCCGTGTCCCCTAGCTTACCCTAAACTCATGTCTACACATTGTTCACGTCAGATGTCATCATTGTTCCCTTGCAGATCATCCACGTGATTCTCTCTCGCCGGAGGAGCTTAACGAATGTGTTCGCGACCTCAAAACATTCTATCGAAATCATCTCTGTAAAATAAGAGATGATCCTCTTGATCCTACTTCACTCCGCAGATTTGAAGACATGTACACAAACCTTTCAATGCTCACCGAAGATCGCAGATATTGGAGAGAATTAGAGTACAAAGAACTTCTCAAAATCGACAACAATGGGAAACAAGCCAAACGTCTTCTCGTGCAGGGTGAAGCTGGAGCTGGCAAGACCACGTTCTGTGCTAAGATTGCATGGGACTGGGTTAACGGATTCAACTTCAAACAATTCAGTATTGTTGTTGTTATTACGCTTAGAGAATCTGAGGACTACACTATTGGGGATATAGTGAAGGCATATCTCAGTCCAAACAATCCAGTCAAAACAAGCCAGCTAGATAGGTACATGTTGTTGAATCAAGAAAAGGTCTTCATAATCTGTGATGGGCTAGATGAGTTCAAGAAAGATATTTCCCATTCATACAGGGGGGCAACAATGACAGAGAGATGTATTCCACAAAAACATGGTGTGGGCATTGTTGAAACCATCTCTTCACTTCAACTGGAACGAACTCTTGTCCTGGTGACGACTCGGCCGTGGAGAGCAGTCAAGATCAGATGGGATACAAGACTGGGACCATTGTATTCCTTCATCCGTGTCGTTGGTTTCAACAAGAACAATCTGTCGCTTTACATCAAGAAATATTTCAACAACGACCAAGCTAAAGCAAACAATCTCATTGCGTTCATAAAAGCCAATGACATTATATCCGAAAACATGGCCCCGTATCCAATTTACACAGCCATGCTTTGCTTGATGTGGAGGGAATTGGAAGAAGAAAAGTGCAGGAAAATTAAGGAACTACAAACATTTTCACAATTGTTTAAGGAAATGTTACTTTTCCTTAAAGAGCACTTTCTACTAAAATATTTGAAGAGTCTGGATGATCCAGATAGGCTTGAGCAGGAAAGAAACATTGATGAGCACTTAAAACACGTTGCCCACATTGCCTGTCGCGGACTTCTGAAAAGACATATGGTTTTCAAAAGCAAGGACTTTGAGCACTGTCCTGATGCCATTAAAACTGCTTGTAAGATAGGAATTCTAACAACAGAGAAGAAGCTCATCTCGAAGGCACAGTGGCATACTACCAAGGACAGAATTCAGTCAACAGTGTCATTCCCTCATAAACTCTTTCAGGAGTACATGGCGGGAGTGCACTTGGTTGCGCTGTATCAAACAGACAACGCGGAATATATCAGAGTGGTTAAAGAAGTGCTGAAAAAAATGAAAGAGTTCAGATATCTGCTCTATTTTGGTACTGCACTGAGTAAAGACGTTGCGAAAGATATCATTACTAGGATGAGCAAGTATCAGGGCAGAGATACCGATTTCATAATAGATGTAGCATTTGAAAGCCAGGACGCAGACGCAGCCGAAGTCGTGAAAACCAATATCTTGTCTGAGATGAAAACCTTGACGGTAGATAAGCAGAGAACAGCACATACAGTAGTGGGCCACATGTTTGTAGCATCGGACATCGTAAGTTAGTCACATTCATGGCACTGTAGTAAATGATTAAGAAATACGAGTTAGGTTATGTTGCTGATGGAAATCAGAAAATGTATTTAGGAATACTAATATCACACCCTTTATTATATCATTATAAGTATCAAATTCATAATTATATGAATATGATGGAAAAGTTCGTGAAAGACAAAAATACTTTTCGCGACGAAGTAAACGAAATCCCGTTCTGAGTCGATGATTGCGGAGATAATATTATATATACCGTGCGTCGCCCAAAAAACTATACACTTTTGAAATGGCTGCCGAATAAAAAATATATGATTCTGGGGGAAAAGTTTTATATTTATGGAAAGCTCATAAACACAACGTTCATATGACACCAAAAAGTCCGAAAATAATTCATGCTTGGGTGAGCACTGCTCACTTTTGTAAAGGGTATGAAAATTAGGTTGCGCAGGAATTAGCCTTCCAATTTGTGAGAGGTAAATCATTTGGAGCTTACGGAATTGAGGATGATATGACCAATTTGTGATCAATAATATAACTTTTGCGAAATTTGAAACATAACATTTTCTCTGTAATGCGTGCTTACTAACCATGGATGCCACGGTTACCTCTTATTTGTACACATTGTTTTTCCAATTATCATATAAATAGTTTTGCGAGACAATTTCTTGAAACGATTGTTGGCTATGAAAATATAAGCAGTTGTTTAGGAGGTAGTTACTTGTCCTGGGATTAGTAAAAGAGTCATGTTAGTATGTTATCATTGTTATATGTATTGTAAACACGGGGGCGTTAAGTTGTTCTAAAAAGGTGAACTTTGGTTTTCTTTAGTTTGTATCGTCTATATCTGACTGAATATAAAATGCTAATATTATCTCATTACAGTATTCTTACCTTAGCACATTGTAATAAAGCTTATGATATATAGATATTTTTCCATTTCTCCAGACTGAGCTAGTTGTTGAGGACAGAGACTGTCAACTGCTACTGTCACAGGGATTAGCCGAGTCTATATGTACATCAACCTCTCTCAAGAAGATTTCCCTGAATAGATGTTCTCTACACAACAGGTTTTATGAAATACTTGTTGAAAATGGACAACTTTCAAGCGTAAATAATCCATATTAGTTGTTTGTATGAACTGCACAGTTTCTTGAATGTAAATCATGGAAAAAAATGACATGATATAGCCATGCATGTTCCCTTAATTGGTATAGATCAAAGTTAAAATGTCAATTTACGATATAAACGTTTGACAACCTTTATTCTGAGAAAAAAAGTCGGACACTCGGAGGAAATTTCGACGATTTTTTCTTTGCTCGCTTTGTCAGACCTGTACAAACGAAATATTTGGCATCTTGAGATCGTCCTAGTATTGTGCAAACAATATGCTTTATTATCAAAATGGAATCAGCTCTCTATTCTTAACGACCGCTATTCATGATTTAAAAAGAGGTCATTATTCATAAGGTCCGCCATTCATACTCTGAGAAAAGGGTCGCTATTTATACGCTTTATGTATATATTTATTTATTTATATGCTATGCAGCATGTAGAGAAGAGGGTCGCTATACATAATTCGAAATGACTGTCGCCTATCATAGTAATGTACAAATGAGGGACGCTATTCATAATATTCATAACAAACTTGTGAATGGAAAACCTAAACGTTCACTCTTGGCCTTCTATAGATAATTTCATTTAATACACATTGAGATTTGAAGAAACGTCTCATTTTAAATGAATACATCTGTTTGATTAGTTTCATATAATTAAGATTATTTCGTGGACTCGTGGAACCAGTGGAATTGACATCCAAGGACTGTACTGTACACTGTTGGTCATAAAGTTCGAATATATATTTGTTTAAATCAAACTTCATTCCTTTTCTCTATTTCTTACGCAAAGGAACTATTTAAGACTAAAAATAATGGTTTTATAATGTTTTCAAACTACCAATGCACAATAAATATTTGCATGAAATTGCATTAATTTATTTAGCATTTTCTTTTCAGCTTTGAAAGGCAGGACCTTTAATAATTGGCCCGTTTCCCTCTCCAAAGTGCATGTCCAACATGTCATCATTATGTGTAATTTTTTAGAGTTGGCTGTACAATTTTAACAAAAATTGGCAAAGAGGCTCTCTAGGCCATATTCCGTCCAACGCCATTGGCTACACGCCAAACGATGCTTGTGCTCCACCAGGAAGGGGTGTCAACAAGCAATGTCTACTATTTCGTTGGAACATCGCAGTTAAAGTTCTATAAAATCCTCAGACATCATCGAGAGGAGTGGCAATTAAAGCTACGGGAATCTGTAGGACGTCCACGATTGACCACCAGGATAAATTATCGCAGATTGCTTATAGGGGTAGTTCAGTTTTGCTAGAGAGGGCGCTGCACATCACAATTTTCTTGTGAGGTAAAGACAAACTGAGTGTCGAATTTGAGAGAAAATGCAATTTTAATGGCAGAATAAACTTTATTTGGTCAAAATCGGTTCAGAAATGGCTGAAATATCAATAAATATATCTGATCTTATAAATATTTAGGCCCCAAATAATTAGATGTTTTTTCAAAAAATAAAAAAAATGCATACACTTTTTCAAAAAATGACAAAATTGTTTTTTTAAATAGTTGTTGAATATCTCTCTATTCAATTATTAATTCAATAAAACATCACATGCATAATTTTGTATGAAAAGCGGTTGAAAGCAATGCCTTTTCAGAAAGCGCCCTCTTGTGTTTTAATGGCTCTTTTTGAATGATAACAGGCTTTTTACTTAGTCGTTTGCAATTTGGTATACATTTCGAGCATGGTGGAGTTATAACTATTAGTGTATAATGTTGCTGTCCAGGTTTGGTTACTAAAGTTCAGCCTTGCCAAAACTGTACCACCCCTTTAACCTGTGTCGTAGAAACCAGAAATGCCAAATGGAGCCTTCGCCGTCTATGAAGAAGACATTATGGAATTAACGTGTTTCGCCAACCTGTACGTCAGAGATCGCTCAAACATGGTCACCAAGTGTCCATTTTAAACCATGTAAGCGAGATTAAACGGACGTCCCTGGACTAGATACCTAGCCCAGATAAATGCCGCCTGGACACTAGTGATATGTCATCTTAACCCCTTGTTTACGGGGAACGGGTTGGTTGTGTACAAAGTCTATGGCGATTTCAGAAACTCAAAGGGAACGGGTTAATGGGTACGAGCCATAACATTTTTGACCGAACAGATGGAAGAGAAAGGGTTCGTCGATTACGTGACGAGAAGCTCCAAGATTTCTACATTCACAAAACAACTTGAGGTTCTGACGGCCTAACGGTGGTATGGCTCGTACCCATTAAGATGAAATATCAGTACTTTCCAGGCGGCAATCTTCTGGACTCCCTAGTCCAGGGACGTCCGGTAAATCTTGGTTGCATGGTATGGGGCGGACACTTGGTTTGTCTTGCTCGGTGACCATGTTTGAGCGATCTCTGACGTACAGGTTCGCGAAACACGTTAATTCCATAATATCTTCTTCATAGACGGCGAAGGCTCATTTTGGCATTTCCGGTTTCTACGGCACAGGTTAAGCAATTTGCGACTATCCTGGTGGTCAATCGTGGATGCCCTGGAGATTTCCGTGGGTTTAATTGACTCTCCTCTCGATGAATTCTGAGTATTTTACAGACCGTAAACTGCGATGTTCCAACGAAATAGTGAACATTGCTTGTTGGCACCCCTTCCTGGTGGAGTACATGCATCGTTTAGCGTGTAGCCAATGGCGTCGGACGGAGTATGGCCTAGAGAGCCTCTGTGCTAATTTTGGTTGAAAATTGTACAGCCAACTCTGAGAAATAACACATAATGATGACTTGTTGGACATACGCTATGGAGAGGGAAAGGGGCAAATCATCAAAGGTCCTGCCTTTCAAAGCTCAAAACAAAAGGCTAAACTAATTAATGCAAGTTCATGCAACCAATTATTGTACATTGTTAGTTTGAAAACATTATCAAAGCATTATTTTAAGTAAATAATAGTTCATTAGGTGCAAAAAATAGAGAAAAAGAATGAAGTTGGGTCTAACAAAACAAATATTCCAACTTATGACCAATAGTGTAGATCTCCATTCATTTAATACACATTAATATTAGAAGAAACTTCCCTTTTTAAATGAATACGTCTGTTCAAAGGGATAGTTGAGTTTTGGTAGAGAGGGCGCTACACAAAATATTTTTTTTGTGAGATAATGACAAACTGAGTGTCAAATTTGAAAGAGCATACAATTTTAATGGCAGAATAAACTTTACAAAATCGGTTCAGAAACGGCTGAAATATCCATAAACGTAACCATAGATAATAAATGTGGGGCCCCAAAAGTATTCGATAATTTTGAACCAGCCGTTAAAATTCGTTTTAAAATGCTTCCTCTTTTCAAAAATATTCAAAAGAGGTTTTTAGATAGTTGTTGATTATCTCTCTATCTAATCACTATTTCAATAGAACATCACATGCACAACATTTTATTTAAAATGGTTTAAACAAATGCGTTTTTTTTAAAGCGCCCTCTTTAGTTGTTTTATTTTATTCCTTTTGAGCATGGTGGAGTTATATATATTAGTTTGTAAAGTACTGGTGCAGGTTTTGGTTACTAAAATTCAGTTTTACTAAGACTGTACTCTCTCTACCAGAACTCAACTACTGTATCCCTTTAAGTTCCATATAATTAAGATTCTTTCATGGACTTGTCTTAGTGTAGCAGGCGTAGGTTTGCTATAACAAAGGAACCAGTTGATTTGACATCCAAGTACCGTACTGTACATTGACCGGAGTGTGTAAATATCAAACATGCATCATCTATATTTTATGTATGAATTCACAGATACAATCTCTCACAATGTGTGGAATGACTCTGGGTGACGATGCATCCAGTGCCCTGGCAGCATGGATGTGCTGCTTGTCAGACCTGACAGACCTGGAGCTAGACAAAATTACACTGTGTGACGGCTTCTACCAGAGGATGTCATCAAAGGCAGCATCAAGCAAGGTAACAAGTTGCCTGTCAGAATAAACAGACGAAATGACTATCTGTATTTATTATTAGATTCCACTATTTAACGCAGCAACAAAATGACTGGGTATATATTTCCTCTATAAACAGAGGTTTTTTTACTGTTATATACTAAAACAAATGGTTCCTAAGTAACGATTACTATTTTTAAACAGTTGATTACAAACTACGTCTAGCACTGGCTCGGCATGCACTGGCTTAATCCAGTGATAGACGCAAATATGAATATAAATGTCTAGCATCAGTCTTGGCTCAGCCTAGCCTGGCATTATTGTGATGCTAGACACTTGTCGTCTAGCACAACGTTACGCATGCGCATTACGGTCTTGCTCGTTTTGCTTAATTTTGCAGAATTTGCTTAGTCATTCTTACGTCACAATAGGAGTGTACTACGTCATTTACCGATTACGTCATATGAACACAGTGCGCATGCCCAGACATATCTAAGACATTTCCAAGCCACTGTTTGTATTCATACAGTTGCGCGTCAGATCCATTGTTGATGCCAAGTATGAATGGTTGGTATTTGCGTCTAGCACTGGATTAAGCAAGTGCCGAGCCAGTGCTAGACGTAAGTATGAATGGGATGTAAGTGTTCATTAGTTATTATATCCCTCGATCGTTTTACCATTTAATTTGACATACGATAGTTATGGACAACACTCACAATCACGTGCGTTACGCGCTCGTCCCATAGATCATGTGTTTTAGCAAAATGCACACGCGAACAAATTTGTGCAGTACTCTATAGCGCACACGATCTAGTCACGTGATTGCCCTTGTTATTAAAAACTAACAATAATATAGGTCAGAGGAAGAAGAACACCAAGACACCCAATAAGCACATCCGGGGGCGCGCTAGTACGCATTCATCGCATATGTTATTATCAGGGCGTGATTTTTGGTCACCGAAATGTATACCACTGCAGGTTGCATTATGGGCTACTTGGGAACTACATAAACCAATAACAGAGCAGTTCATACGCGTCGTCACCGGATCGAGGTCAATAAAACAAGTTCATATGCATACGTCACCATGGATCCCATTGTTCTCATAAGCGTACTACAATCTAGGACAGTGCGCAGGAAAATAGGCGCGATAGTCAACGCACTTTGCATGATGATTGGTCAAGTCTTTCTAGGTCACTCCGCGATGACGTCTAGTGGTAGTCCTCGGAAGCTTAACAAATTGCGTCACTCCGCCATCTTGCCCATGTACAATGTCTATTGGACACGTGGTGGGCATACCCCTGCAGGTTGCATTATGGGCTACTTGGGAACTACATAAAC
>JBAMJV010013291.1:0-44403 GCA_037951105.1 Echinarachnius parma
TAAATTTTGACATAAATATAAATAGTATCAATCATCAATTTAAAATCACAAAAACCACAGCTGCTAGGGCAGGACATATATTTAAAGTGGGTAGTTTAGTTTTGGTAGAGAGGGCGCTGCACATTACAATTTTTTTGTGAGGTAATGAAAAACTGAGTGTCGAATTTGAGAGAACATGCAATTTTAATGGCAGAATAAACTTTATTTGGTCAAAATCGACCCAGAAACGGCTGAAATATCAATAAATATATCTGATCTTATAATTATTTGGGGCCAAATAATTAGATGATTTTTAGAAAAAAAAAAAAAATGCTTGCACTTTTTCAAAAATGTTCAAAAGTGTTTTTTAAATAGTTGTTGATGATCTTGCTATTTAATCATTATATCAATAAAACATCACATGCATAATTTTGTATGAAAAATGGTTGAAACCAATGCCTTTTTAAAAGCGCCCTCTTGTGTTCTAATGGCTCTTTTTGAATGATAACAGGCTTTTTACTTAGTCGTTTGTAATTTTGTATACCTTTCGAGTATGGTGGAGTTATAACTATTAGTTTATAATGTTACTGTGCAGGTTTCGGCTACTAAAGTTCAGCCTTACCAAAACTAAACTACCCCTTTAATTACAAGAATAAAAAAATATTTATTCAAAACTATCATAAAAATGGCCACAATCGCGTTCCGATGAAGAATATCTATTCCAACATAATGTTCCACAAAGCACACAATAGTGCACCCACTGAGCAGACACTGTTACACGTACACACAGAGACACAATACAATCGTTCGCATCAATGCATCTATTCAATCACCACACAATCAATACCTCCTGACACACCCACCACACACCCATCATACTCCCACAAGACGATCAGCCCATGCATCGTGGTACACGTGTATATATAATGAAAACTGGAACGATCAATACTTCCAATAAAATAATTGAATATTACCAAATACATACAAATCATAAATAAGTACACCTGAGCAGCTGTAGGTATAGGGGAATACCAAAATACAACATACACAATTACAAACGACAAAGTAAACCCCCTGTTATCATTCAAAAAGAGTCGTTACAACTCAAGAGTCAAATTAACTCTAGGTCCTCCTAATACGGACTGAAAATGAAAATTTTTTGTGCACGCTAATTGTGTTTAAAATTATACATATGATACGGTACTTACCACCGATGTATTCTCCAATATGTAATCCAACTATCGGTTGGATTTAAATTATGATTTTTCCCTCCATTCCGCTAAAAATCAGTGATTTATGCGCCTCCTCGACTTCTCTCCGTGTGTTAGCGCGACTCCGAACAGATTTTGAACGAAAGATGATCGCGATGGCCGCCGATGCGAACGGCGCTTGCGATACACATTGTATGCGCGGTAAGCACAATTAGCGTGCACAAACAATATTCATTTTCAGTCCCGTATAATATGAGGACCTAGAAAGCTAGCGCTTCGCTCTACCGTTCTCTAAATCTGATAGCCGGACGTCAATCACTTTTATATAATAATTTGAAAGCAAATTTCACAACAATTAGAGCATTTGAATGGGAATTCATTATCGTAGACAATTTCCGAGGCCGAGACCACAAATTGTCGACACCACCGGTTTTCGCACTTTTCGAGGCCGAGACCATCGAAAAGTTTAGTACGGTTTTAAGAGAGATATATACAGCAGTTTTTCTAAGGCACTTTGATAGCGGTCAACTCATTAACGACTTCTTTATTTTATGCATGAGATGATCAAGTCGAAAGCTCTTCGCAAGATTAGACGCGAGCCCTGTGCCTGTGAAGTCTACTATGGTATGCCTTTGACTAAAGGACAAAAGAGAAAAACACAAATATACTTACCCGTCATTGTAAACATGGTAGCGGTAGCAAATTGCATCTCTAATTGTGCGAGTATCGTGAAGAAGACGAAGAAGACGAAGAAGACGAATACACCTACAAGATAAAATAAAAGCAAAACATACAAGATAGTTTAGATTTTCATATATTAGATAAGCAGCGCCATAGTGGGAGTTTCTGTACTTTTCTTACTACAAAAAACTCTAGGAAGGGCATTCAGATTTGAAACGTATCATATCTTCATTGCTGTAAAGATTCGACCCAATGCGTAATACCGAACTAATGTTCGGTTTCTTGTGCATCGAAAAGCGTACTGATTTATGTACATATGAATATTTAGGGGAGAATGAACCAAATACAAAAATATGAGTCTCCCGGGGTCTACCCTGGTATTAAAGGGCCTGCACGCGTTGCGGAATTATCGCGCCAAAAGTCGAGGGGGTGGAATCCACCCCCCCCCCCCCCCCCCCCGGCCTGGTTAGGGTTAAACATTCTAAATGAATCTAAAGTGTCCTTTGATTCAGGCATTTGGTAGAGGGAGTTTGGAGTTGGACGATTGCCTTTCTTGGCAACTACTCGATATAACGTTTGTGAGTTGCCTGACATTGTTTAGAACCATATGATTACCCATGACAATGACTAGCTGTTACATCACACTCAATAATCACACTAGATTCATTAGTCAGTTCCCATATTAATTCATAGCAAAATCCAATAGCAAATAATTATGAGATGGCTAGTAAACAGGAGTAATGAGTAAAGGGATCAAACTATAAATCTAGACAAGTATTTCGAAGTATTGATTATGTTGTGTCGCTAGGCATGTTGTTTATGGTTGCTCAACCACTCTCTATTGATATACTCCGCTTATTTTTTATACTCTAAATTCCCTTTTCTAAATATAAATTAGTCATCATTACCACCCATTTATAGCTTCATTGCAATATCATCGTGTGGCGATGAATCTCTTCCGCCTGCTGCACTATTGAACACAAACGTCACAGCCGGTAAGGATTGTGATTGACTTGTTTGTCTGGTGGGGCAAAACTAAACAAATTAATTACTGAACTCAAACAAAATAACACATAACACTTCGATTCAGGGAAATAACTTTTATTTCCTTAACATTTGCAAGGTAACAGTGGGTTAATGCATATACAAAATCATCAATTGAATTTACATTGCATGAGAGTAGGAGTCAATTTATGTGAACTCATCAACAAAGATTGTTTCAATTATAACGTCAAGTGACTGGAGTTATATGAACTAAGTGTAATCAGCGTCGTTTAAATTAGAGAGTTTAATTAGTTCATCGCTACTTTACGCGAAACCTGGGAATCGTCGTCACACGCGCGTTGTCTTGCGTAGTCTACGCTGTCGGACGTCGGACGCGAGTTGCTTCCCGACCCCTGCCGATGTCGACCACGTTAACGCGGGACGAACCGTTGTGCGCGTACGAAGCTTGACGAGCCCGCGACTGTCCAATGCGAACCCTGCGTGATCCTGGTGAACCCGGCTAAGCCGTCGGCGAACCCTGTTGAACCGCATGGGAACCTTGTTGAACCGTGCGAGAACCTGTTGAGCCGTAGGTCAACCGTAAGTCAACCGTAAGTCAACCGTAAGTCAACCGTAAGTCAACCGTAAGTCAACCGCCATAGTTTGACTGTCGAAACAAGCGTGAGTGTCTGGTCCAGGCATATCATGGTGGCTGGTGACTGTAGAAAACTAGTGGCCGCGCCTATTTAAAATGGCCGCCAAATATCACATTGCCGCCTATGCGTACTACCATAAAACACACTAAATTAAGACTTTGCAAGAGCTAGACAAATCCATGTCCTTCGGTTTCGGTTTTTTAAATTTCCATTTCATTCAAAAGATATTTACAATTGAAGTATTCAGATGTATTGTCTACGGGATAATTTAAGCCGTGTACAAAGTAAGTGCAGTGAGTTAGTGAATATCACTTTGCATTTTTGCTCATATCTCAGCAAAAAAAAACATTCAATAACATGAAATGTTCACACATTACTTTGTGAGCATATCGGATTACTCCAATACACATTTTTATTAATCACTCATCACTTTTCGCACTTGCCAACAAAGTTACTAGATCCCGTGTGATTTCGTTCAACTAGCTAACAAATTAATGCAAGTCTATATACCGCGAATATATCCTCCTTTTTACAGCGTGTAATCTAACTAGAATAATTCAAATTGCAATTCAAATTATTTTATATTGTCCAAGATGGACAGATCATTCTGCACACATGCAGAATGGTGTGCAGAATACAGATTAATTGTGAGCCTCACATTACACAATTAAATACATAACAAAGAAACATTGATAGTGGTTGACATATCATTACGTATGCACATTACTGTTAATTTAATCATTATAATAGAAGTATGATTATGTTGAATACTAATTGGCAGGAAAGTAGCGAACATCGATCAAAAAACGTTCCCAAAATAACAAAGAAGTAAGGTAATAGGGAACGCGGAGTAATTCACATTATATTGTAATACAGGAGCGAAGCTCGGTGGATCGATCGAGCAGACGTATATATTATTGTCAATAATAATCATTCTTATCCATCGAAAGTCCAACATTAATGTATAAACTAACCAAGTTTAATTGTGCGCAGGTACGGAGTTTGTTGGACCGAACAGGCGCGTGCTGGCAGGCATGGGTATACAGATGGCATTTTCAATCGGATATGTAATTCTTGCTGTGTATGCCTACCTCATCCGTGATTGGTGGATTCTGCAACTCGTCATCAGCGCGCCTTCCTTCCTCATGTTCCTATTCTTCCCGTAGGTTTGCGTTTTGTTATACAGTCAAACCTGTGTATAGTGACCACCCAAGTGAAACAAGAAAAAACTAGCTACTGTAGACAGGTGACCTCTATAGACAGGTTCCATAAACAGTTTTTTCTATGCAGGGGGAAATTTGTAGTGGCCACTCTAGGCAGGTTGGTTGCTATAGACAGGTGGCCATGTAAGACAGGTTTGACTGTAATGACTATGTCGGCTTCATAATTTCCGAGGGTATAATCTAGTGTCATAACATTACCCTGAAATGCTGGAATACCGGCAACTGCAACTACACCATCTAGCATAATGATAGCACACACGCAGAACTATGATAGTAGACAAAGATAAAGACATTTTGTAAAAGATCGACGGTAATAATAATTAGAAATCGTAATGATTATCATAATAACATTGATTGTAGTAGTGATCATAACATTGATGATGAGTGTAGTAGAAAACAAGAATAAAGAAAATAATAATGATCAAAAACAATTTAGAAAAAATAATAATAATTTAAATTGTATCGTGATGATGGCAGATACAACACTGCGACTACCACTATTTATAGTAAAACTAGTCATAGTAATACTCATAACAACCACAGTTTCGTTATATATATATGGGTGATTTTCAATATAATCGTTTTAGTTACTTGCCGGAGACGGTTCGATGGCTCCTGTGCAAAGGCAGGACAAAAGCTACAGTGCTTCTCGAGAAAGCAGCGAAAATGAATAAAGCCAAACTCCCCAATCCTATCTTTACGGACGAAGAAATTAAAGAACAGGTGAGGATGTGTTTGAAAGTTGAATTATCCCAATAAGATAACCCTTCAAATTCAGTATTGTAATGGACCAACAAATTTACACTCATGCAGTGGCGTAATGAGCAAAAACTTTTTGGGGGGCAGAACCAAATCCGTATCACCACCGGATATTGCGAGGGAGCGAAGCGACCAAGCCCGAAGCAGGGGCGGATCTAGCTTTTTTTTGCTGGGGGGGGGGGGGGCGATTTTTTTTTTGCTATTTTGAACCCCCGTAAGTGATGTCTTTTTACTAAGGGGGGTTTGAACCAATGACGATGCGGAGCATCGTCCACGAGCCGCGAAGCGGCGATTTTTTTTGTGCTATTTTGACCCCCCGTAAGTGATGTTTTCCACATCACAAATTTAACTTGGCAGCCCAAGGGGAGGGGTTTAAACCCCCTAACCCCCCCCCCCCCCCCCGTAGATCCGTCACTGCGAAGGAGCGAAGCGACTGAGCGGGGGGTGGGGGTGGGAGGGGGGTGTCCCCCCTCTCACGGTAGGGAGCTTTTGCATTTTTGGACTTGAAACTGTGCAATCTGGTCCATACATGTACCTGGAAAGGAAATTCTGACTTGACGACATGTAGTATAATGTGCGTTGTCCGGGGGGGGGGGGGGGGGGGTACTCAGATTATAGTCGGACGGGGTTGTGCGGCTGAGACATCCCAACCCTTACCCACATCCAAGGGTCCTTTTGCTGTAAATAGGTACTCATGTGTATGGATTTTTTGTGAAAAATGGACCCATGTCTGAGGATTTCGAACTTTAAATATTACATTTTGTAGCTGTAATATAATACAATGGCCAATCATTTTGCATTTTCTGGATACATTTTTGTATTTTTAGTGAACTGTACCATACTACAGGGGCGGCGCCAGGGTATTTTCCTAGGGAGGGCGAAAGTGTAAAAAATTGAGGGTGCGAAGCGACCGAGTGGGGGGAGGGCAATTTTTACACTAGAATGGAGCTATCTGGTGCATATCCGAGGTGAAATTCTCAATTTTTCAAATGATTGAAAACAGTGAATAGTCTTCAATTATGATGCGGTAATTTTCATAAATATTAAAAATGCGAGCGAGCGGAGCGAGCTTAAATTTTTTAGCAATTTCACAGCGAGAAAATTGCCATTTGTTTCAATATTATTGTATGGGTATATTCGTTTTTATTACTTATGATATGGCGTTATGAAGGGTAATATATAAACACTCGAGGTTGTGAAATATCATTTATGCGAGCGAGCGGAGCGAGCTTGAAATTTTTAGCAATTTCACATCGGAACATTTTTTGTTCCAATATTATTGTATAGTTATCTTCGTTTTTACAATATGGCGTTATAAAGGGTAACATATAAACACCCGAGGTTGTGAAATATCATGTATGTGAGCGAGCGGAGCGAGCTTGAAAATTTTAGCAATTTCACAGCGGAAAATTGTCATTTGTTTCAATATTGTATGGGTATATTCGTTTTATTACTTATGATATGGCGTTATATAACACCCGAGGTTGTGAAATATCATGTATGCGAGCTAGCGGAGCGAGCTTGAAAATTTTAGCAATTTCACATCGGAAAATTGTCGTTTGTTTCAATATTGTATAGGTATATTCGTTTTATTACTTATGATATGGCGTTATATAACACCCGAGGTTGTGAAATATCATGTATGCGAGCGAGCGGAGCGAGCTTGACAATTTTAGCAATTTCACATCGGCAAATCCCAAAATCCCGGAACAATGAGGGAGAAAAGAGGGGAAAGGAAAAAATGAAAAAAGGGACCCATGTCTAAGGATTTTTAAAATGAAAATGGGACCCATGTCTAAGGATCTTTCTTGTAAAAGTCACCCTTCCCAGCGGCCCCGTATACCCAATATACGTGAGTACCCCCCGCCCCCGGGGTGCGTTAGTGCGTCATCATCGTCATGATTCTTAACCAGAAGAGGTTATGATTGATTCGTGAAGAAAAACAAAAATGCACCCCCCAAAATAATATTCGCAAAGTGACATATTCAGTTCAAACAGTGCATCAAAAGCATTATTTTATGACAAAACATGAACATTGTATTCCAGACGTATACAAGACCGATTCCCGAGGGAGCGAAGCGATAACCGAGAGGGGGAAGGGTGATGGGAGGGTGTGGTGGTAGGTGGGTACACGGTAAAGGTTCTTTTGCAATGTTTTAATTGAAATTATGCAATCTGGTGCATACTTGGGAAGGAAATTTGACTTGACATGAAGTAATATCTGAGTTTTCTTGTCTAAAGAAATACTCTTTTCTTTCAATCACTTTTATCGAATTAGATAAAAGCCATGATTTGAATTTATTTGGGGGGTCAAGCGCCCCCTCATGACCCCCCACCAGTACGCCAGTGCACTCATGCCTATACGCTATTATGTGTATAAGAGAGAGTGCTATTTTTGGTTGGAGAAAAACCTTCAAGAATCCGACTGTTATCAATGTCATATTCTCGCAATAAGCCCTTTAATTCATGTCCGTCTTTATACTTTCACCGCAGGAAGCGGCTGCGAACGCTAAGCAAGCAACGGCAGTTGATCTCTTCCGAACGCCGAACCTGCGGGCATGGACCATCAACTTCATGTTCAACTGGTAATTACGATGTTTCTACCATTGTATAATCACTCACCTGACGACGGACATTCAACCTGTTCGAAACGTCGAGCCCCTCCTACCACCCTATCTTTCATTACAACAACTTTACCCTTCAGCCGGCGCTGTAGTCTTACCGGACTACAAGCTCAAGAAAGAATATCTAAACGTCCTTTACATGACTACCACAGTATTTCTTAGGACTACCAAGAAAGAGTTATAGTCCTTGAATGACTACCAATCCCTCATCTTACAAGGTGCTACCAAAGGCCGACTGTGAATTGCTTCATATAATCATTACCCCTCAGCACATAATCTTTTCACATTGCTTAATCGATACATAAAACACAGACAAAGTTTTACGAATCGGGATGGTAGGGTTTTGGCAATAAATACATGTCGCCCTGTCGCTATATCAAGTGTGCTTTTAAGTGTGGAATACCAGGCTGGAAATCATAATGTACAACATCTAATGTTCGTGATGCTACCTCAAGGGCATAATTTCCGAAAGCACACGCACTGGTCAGTTCGTATCAACACACTGGTCTACTATCCGGCCTGTCTCAGAGCGCTGTTGTTCCATTGATCTTGGAAGCCGTCGATCTTATCCAAGTAGACATTGATTGAAATTAACCGTGTTACATAATATGTCCGCTATTTGCAGGTTTGTCACCACACTCGTGTACTACGGTCTGTCTCTCAACACGTCAGATCTCGGGTCCAATGACTACGTAGCGTTTATCATCTCAGGCGGGGTAGAGATCCCGGCAGTCATCACCGCCCTATTCGCCATCGAGTGCTTCGGCCGCAGGTGGAGCCAGTTTGGCTATAATATGATCGGCGGCGTAGCGTGCCTAGCAACCATATTCACCCGTACGTCACAGGGTTTTGATAATTGAATATTCGTCTTAATTGATTGAATTCGCTTTAATTTAGGAAAATTCTTAAATGAAATCAGATTGCGTATTTTCAAATTGGCAACTTAACGGCAAACCAGTTAAGGTCTTTTCTTAGAACTTAACAACTTAATATGTTCTACCTATTTTGATTCCATTGAAAGGCAGCAGCAATTTAGGAGTTGCCAATTTGATGAGGGAAATACTAATAAATTTGGCCTTGAACACGTTGAATTAGTTCTCGTCCTGGGCCCATCGATATATACACACTGGATACAGCACGCTGAACCATGCCGAATGAGCGACGTTGAAGCCGCCGCAAGTATCTAAAAGTCCACCTAAGTGACCAAATACAAAAGGTGCTTCTATTCATTTCCGTAAATCGATTCACTCGAGCGAGCATGGTCTTTGTATTTGGAGTACTTTTGGAGTACTTTTTCACACTGTCGCTGGCTTAATGATGAGGGCGCTGTTGCTATATCCAGTATTTTTATATCGATGCCTGGGCCCCGTAACATAAAGATTCATGATTAATCGTACGATTGATTAATTGATCGTACGATCAATTAATTGGTCGTACGATTGATTGTACGACCAATTAATCCATCGTACGATCAATTGATTGATCGTACGATTAATCGTGAATCTTTATGTTACGGGGCACTGGATGGATTACTGTACTGTGTCATTGTGCTTACCTATTATGTCGGCCAAGAATAGAGTGAGTTCAGCTACACGTACGTTCGTAGTTCTGACCTTAAATTTAACTTATTTTATTTTAAATATGAACAGCACTAGTATGGTACAGTTCATCTGTTTCATCTAAATTGATGTAGTACAATCTCGATGATCTACATTCCTTTTACTCACTATAATGCAGGTAACTATGTTCATGATATGATTATGATATGTTTTACAATGCTAAATCAAACATTCAAAGATCGATTGTGGTTACGATCAATCTCAATTGTTTACCCCTTTAATTATCCTGTCACAATATCCTTGTCTCTGGTCTTGCACAGCTCTTGGTGTGTGGAAAACAACTGTTGCCATGCTGGGCAAGTTTGGGATTAAAGCGTCTTTTGCAGTCATCTTCATATATACGGTTGAACTATTCCCAACCCCGATTAGGTAAGTAAGATCCTTTTTCTATTTTTATTTGAGTTGGTTGCCAAATTGAGCATCAAGTTTGATGGTGAGTGAGGGGCTTAGTTTGATGACGAGGTAGTTTCCGAATTTGGAGCCGACTGAGTGTTGGGTGGGGTGCCAAGGTTGTTACCGAGTTGGGCGACGAATTGGGTGGCGTGATGTGTGCCGAGATGTATGGTGAGTTGGTGCCGAGTTTGGCGAAGAGCTGGGAGCAGAGTTGAGTGACGAGTGGGGTGCCGCGCGAGTGCCGAGTATGGTGACGAGTTGGGTGACGAATTGGGTGCCAAGTTGGATGCTTCGATTGGTGCAAAGTGCATGCCAATACGATTACTTTTTAGTGTGGAGTATAGTAGCACATATATGTTTATATCAACTTGGGTTTAAAATTGGGTACCGAATCGGACGGCAAGCTTAATGCACAAGCCGGGCTGATGATAACATTGTAAGATAATAATAATTGATTATGTCCACAAAGATCTCTACCTCATCTACTTATTCCGATATGGTGATACGTACCTGGTACATAATTGTAATGCTGTATTTGCAATCAGGAGCGTGGGAATGGGACTAGTCTCGATGTGCTCCAGTGTGGCTGGAATCCTGGCCCCCTTTATTCTCCTCTTGGTCGATGTCTGGGAGCCCCTCCCCGACATCATCTTCGGAACATTCTCCATCGCAGCTGCTGGTCTCATTCTGCTGCTGCCCGAGACCCGAGGTGTGCGGCTGCCCCAAACCATCGAGGAAGGGGAACTTTTCGGAACGTAAGTCAAACATTTCTTTTTGTTAATAAACTCTCATTTATTTTTTATTGTAAGAGAACCAAATTTGTATGGACAGAAATGCTCCGAATATAATTAGAAACAAATAGTTGTGTATTATAATGTATAATACTCAATTGAGAGAATAAAGAACACTCTCAAAGTAACACAATAAATAATATATCTAACAAAAAGATGCATCATTTCGAAATCAATACCACTTCTTGCAAAATCTTTGCAGGAAGAAGGATGTGTACGCGCTGGAGACGATTTCGTCGTCGGTTGACAGGAAGGATGCGACCTTTGACCCGAATGAAATTGGTCACGTGAATGACGGTTTTGACAACGGCACGGAGGTCGTAGCATCGATGTAAAATAAATGGACGGTGTAACGCCCTGCGGAGGCTGGTCGTGAACATTTATATATAATATACAGAGTGTTTCACAAAGATCTATGGCAATATATACTCTCTCATAAGTATGATTATTCAAGATGCGTGGGGTGTAGAGGACAATGTAAGAAAAGCAACACAGCGGTTTAATAGGCTATTTTTTGTGCAGCTGTAGACACTGAGCCAGTGTGTGTTTTGCATAGATCGCAATGCGTTCGCAAGGTGGCGGCGCGCGTCTGTGTTACGAATCCGAACTACATTTAACTTGTTATCCACTTCGAAGAGACTTCCCTAGTTATGTATAGATAGATTGAAATAGCTGTGTGCCATTCTCGGTTCACTAGTATGTTGATATTATATATGCGCTTCCTTGCCTGGCAACTAGAAGTCAATATTGCAATAAAAATGTTCATAAGATATAATGTAATACTTAGCAGAACCAGTCATGCGCCACGCTGTCACATAAGGATATAGTTTTTAGCATTGGAATGTTCCGCTTGAATACTACATTTAACCAACGGATTTAGAGTAACGTTGATTTTTTTTTTTTTATAGACCTATTCTATTCCAAAGATATGAAAGAATATATGTTGGCCAATAACATGTTTTCTAGTCCACAGATGTATCTTCATAATTTATAAAAAGTGTTTTATGTTATCTCGTGTGTGAGAATAATGCAAGTCCCCGCTTGTGAAATATTCTTTTTTGACATTACTGTTGACGAGGCTTAGATTATGGACATTGGGTGAATAAAATGAACATGTATTTTTCGTCCGTTTTATTTACAGCGCCATCATTTATGTGCTTTATATTTATCTGTGTTTCTGGCTTTAAATGACATATCAATGTTATCCTTAGAATACTGCTCATGTTATACACGTTGATTACACTACGATAGTTTCGTATTGTCTTAATTGTTGCTTCATAGTACACTGTGTTATATTTTATTATCATATCTTGCATTGAATATGTATAGGCCAAAGATCAATTAAATCATGGAACAGTTCTCAGAGATAAAGACAGTTGAATGACTATACAGTATGTTAACATCCTTTATGTCAATAAAGATTAGATTATTCAAATTAAATGAGCATCTTTTTGACACCAAGACCAGTTGAACATTGTACTTATTCGTATCAATTGATGGCAGAAGCGTTTAAAATCCGGAGATAAACATAGTTTTGATATTATATTATTATTTACAGGCCACTGCACATGAGGTATTACAATTATTGAGAAAAGTCTTGAAAGTGTGAAACTTTAATATGTATAATTATTATAGTGAAGATAGATGATTATTGAATTATGTTAATATGAATTTATGCGAATAATAAATATATTTTAATATTGAAAGAAATAGCCATGAAATTCCTTTATCGCGTATTGTGTATACAACGCAATAAAGGACCAGGGTGTGTTTCACAAAGATCATAAGTTGAGCTTGACTCTAAGTTGGACTTAAACACTATGGAAAGCCGCTAGTTTCTTTAATTTTGAGGGGTAAAAGTTCTTTTAAAAGGCATAAGACATTGATTTAAATCATAAATATGTAGTATTATCAAGGAGATTTCATGTTCTGAATGTAAAATTTATGACAATTCCAAAAACACTTGTATTTTTGCTTTTGAATACATTCTATTCCAAGGCTACACAGGCTACAAATGGCTTACCATAGTTTTTAAGTCCAACTTGAGTTAAGTTCAACTTAGGATCTTTGTTAAACACCCCAGGTGTGTGTGTGTGTGTGTGTGTGTGTGTGTGTGTGTGTGTGTGTGTGTGTGTGTGTGTGTGTGTGTGTGTGTGTGTGTGTGTGTGTGTGTGTGTGTGTGTGTGTGTGTGTGTGTGCGTGTGTGCGTGTGTGCGTGTGTGCGTGTGTGCGTGTGTGCGTGTGTGTGTGTGTGTGTGTGTGTGTGTGTGTGTGTGTGTGTGTGTGTGTGTGTGTGTGTGTGTGTGTGTGTGTGTGTGTGTGTGTGTGTGTGTGTGTGTGTGTGTGTGTGTGTGTGTGTGTGTGTGTGGGTGTGTGTGTGTGTGTAAGTGTGTGTGTATATGTGTAAGTGTATGTTAGGGGGGGGGGGGGAGGAAGTATAGCTTCACGACCGAGGTCAAAACAAAAATATAATCTCCCAACTATCTTTGGAAGGTATAATAATGCTGGTCACCAGTATGCATGTTCGTACAATCTGGTATACTTTACAAGTTTGTGTTTTATAAAGTTCAGTTGAAGAACTTCCCGTGCCAATAGCTATGATTAAAAGTAGTAATACAGGTTTGCGATACTTGACAAATTGCCAATCGAGTATTAATAATGTATATTGTGACATTCACAATGATTGAACATTATGATTAATTTAGACCATTATAGCTGCTAATCAAACGACAGTACAAACAATAGTTCTTGACCTGAATTTGGACAGATTATGAGGTCATACACCCACTCCTCTTTCTGCGACGTCAGCTTGAGAAACACAAACCTGCACACAGACTAAAGTACTACCACATACACACACACACACACACACACACACATTTTTTACAAAAATACAGAACACGCCGTCATAAAGCACATTTCCAGAAAACACACACACGGACACACATACACATTCGTACACACCCTTGCACATCCATACACATTCGCATGCACATTCATACATTCGTTTACGCACGCACGTGCAAATATACACACACATACGCATACCCAATCACATTTGCTCGCACGCATGCACAGGCACATACACATAAACACGCACACACACACACCCAAAGACCCACACAGTGCACATAGGCATTTGCAATATGTATTTCCTGGTGCATACAGGGTGGCCCTCCAAAACGAAAAAAAAACTACTTACGTCCTAAAACAAAAACTACTCGACCAAATCTACTTTCTTCGTATCATTTTTATTTGAAAAAGATGCCTTATCCCGTGAACATGAGTCATCATGTTTCTTTATTATGGCGAGTACCCCGTTCCGTTTTTTGGGGGCCACCCTGTATAGTGCGATCAATTTGAAGACATAATGAACCCCTGAATACATATGACCATTAATCGGTTTTATACATAAAACATCAACAATCATGAATTACCACTCATCAACAAGTTGTTTCATTATTTCAGGTATAATTATGGAGAACAGCACAATTATGTTTATTCTTCATCTGATTTGTTCTTGTATTTTATAGTTTGCAGTAAGAAAACAGTGGTACATGAATACAAAAAGAGTGACATGTAAAATTAATCAAAATTATACATTTATGGGGTCAGTTCATGTTATTTCATGGATGCTTGTACATCTGCACAATTGTATTTTTACAACGTATGCAATTACTGATAGCATTCTAGTTATTCCGTAGTGTGTTTTATCATATTTTACAAAAATTGTAAGAAATTAAACATTTCTTGGGATAAATAAAACCATTTATGAACTTAGAACAATGTCTGCAATGATAAGTAAAGGAATAATATAAACTCGCTACAGTATATTTACCTCTACGACTCTGGATTTTACCTGAAAGAGGAAACAGCCCCTCCAAACAAATTAATATCGAAAGCAGGGATAATAGCGAGGCGTAACTACCGTAAATCTTCAATTTATTTGGCCCAATATTTTGGCCCTTCGACCTTCTGTACAAACATGACAAGAAATATATAATATACAAATATAATACTAAATGATACTAAAGGTCATGACCATTAGGGGCCGATTATGCTAATATTAACTTTGGAAAACACACCGCTTTCTCCATCAAGCATGATTTTATTGGTGGTGAGCCGCTATATGGGGAGTGGGGTAGGGGCAGAAAGTGATTTTGGGGGCAGGCCCTTCTCCTGTAGCTAGCCATGTTGGTCTCTTCATAGATCATTCTGTGTAAACTAAAATGTTTGTATATACTTTAAAAAGGGATATCCAATACATATCTTACATGCTCTGGAAAATCAAATGAATACTCTCATTCCTTGCATTTCATGATTCCAGTACTCAAAATCACCTTACACCCCCCTTCTTAATGTCTATTCTACTTAGAATTTGTGATGAAGATATGATATGCTCTGGGCCAAATTGGGCTTTTACGGATTCACTTTCTCATTTAAGCTGTCATTCAGCTCGGCTGCATGGTTCTTGTTCTTGTACCTTTAAAATGATAATACAATAATGTAATCAATAATTAAATTTGACTGGTATCTTGAATGAATTGCACCGCACTTAAAGGGACTTAGTAACATTGTCCAAATCCTCAAAATAAAATTTTAATTATAGCGGTTCCATCATATCTTGTTGTATTCGTATTAACAATAAAATCATGGGACCGGTTTCGGTTTTTCAAATATCCCTTTCGTTACAAAGATAGGTACGATTGAAGTATTCAGATAAGAAAAACTCCCCCGGAGTTTTTGTCATGGAAAAAGATCTAAAAAATGAAGACTATGTAAGCGAGGTTTGGTTATTTTGTCTGGTATTCGCCCAGCTGTTGTTATCTGTGCGCGGGTCACGTAGCTAGCGCGGGTCACGTACGGGTCACGCATAGAGATATGGTACTCCTTGGGATCCGTGAACGAACTTTATCACCGGATGAATACACATATAATGCACAATTAAACGCTACCTGTTGTTTTATTATTTTGAGGGCTATAACTCCACGAAAAAGAGATTTCAAGCTCTAATTTTTCCAGGCATGCCGTTAAATGACATTTTCTTTCATATAAGACAATAACCTCGCAACTTTTGAAATTTGGTTTGCAAAAGAGGGAATGTCCCTTTAAAACTTGAAATAAGGAAAATTAAATATAGGCCTATGAAGAAAAAAAAGAAAGAAAAAATTGTTACATTGATATTGCAACTTGAATGTTAAGACTTGTGTATATACTGTTTATACGTTTAATCTCAAGTTTCAAATCATGGCTCTTTCAGCACAAACATACACAAATATACATATTCACTCACTTATATAAGGGAAAGCATTATACCTACTAATATGAATCATTCAACTTCAAGCCATCTTTTCAAATCGTCTTATAGGCTTGTTCATAATAAAAACACAAACAAGTAAAGTATAAGTAAGGTTTCAAGATTTTTTTATGTCAATTTCCTTTCCCTTACATACGCATGATTATTGCTGTCACATAGAAAAAAAATCCATTCTCGTATGAAAATATTTACAAGTTAATAAATAGAAAAATTCAGTCATCATTGACCGTTAATACACAGAGCTTACAAGGTATATCATTTATATGTAACTGCAAAATAATGTTAATACACCTTCACCCATTATTAATCAAAAGAGAAATAGTCGCATACGACAATACTGTAATGGCCATCCTGACCCCCATCTTCGTCAGTTTCCGGACTTGTGATTTGTATGGGGGCGCCATTATCAATGTCCTCAGAAGCCATTTGCAGATATATATATATATAGCCAAGCGGTAGTAATCGCAGAAAGGTGTTAGCTTCTAGAGACAAGGACATGTAATATGTGTGGATTCGTTTTTAAGCCAAAATATATGGCGTCATGTGAGAGAATGGTGAGTTGTTGATTGTTATTTATTTATAATGTAAGACAAGTAAATAATGACACAAGGTTGGTGGACCAAGATTTCAGTTTGAAAAAAATATATATAAAAACAATATTTATTCAAATATAAATACAAGTCCTTATCGCCAATATGTTTATACAAATTATTTTTCCTATTCATGGAACTTAAAATAAATGTATTGATCCAGTTTAATTCATATAAATCATTCGAGTTCATTGAAAAACGCACGCCTAATAAATAAAATGGACCTTTAGAATATTTCAACCCTGTAAAGTTTACGTCCGGGGGGTTAGCTTTGTAATACGCAAGAGCTATAATTTCTGCTTTATTACGATTTATATTTAACCCTGAATACCTTTTCAATATTTCAAGTATATATATAAAATTATATACAAAGAGCTAATGTCCTTCACATAAAAGGTTATGTCATCAGCGTACATACTTATTTTTTATATTTGTATCATTAATCACAATTCCTTGAATGTGTTTGTCACTCTTAACCCAAATACTCATTACAAATGATAACAAAGCAATGTCACATTCACAGCTACAAGCTGAATTGCAGTGTCATTTGCAACAATATTTACAAAAATGGAAATAACATTAATGAACTCACGAGGTATAAAGAAACCTTGATATATTATATGGGCAACTCCAGCGTCACGGACATTACAAACAGACAGTTTTTCATGACTTTCCAATGCCACTACTAATTCATACCTCTACCTATTGTCTAACTTTTATTTTGATTACAAAGCAATAGCCTGGTTAAGTATGCCAAAAAAGTTTCAGAACATTTATCCAATTCGTTACTGAGTAATTCTGCAAAATGTGCGCCGTCACGGACATTACATTTTTTGGACATGACTTTTTGCATCCATATACATCTTTGCAAAAATCTGTGAGTTCTGAGACCTCACAAAGGTGATTTAGGTATTCAATTATAGACAAGGCAATGATGAATTGAATCAAAGTTGGATTTTGCGAAACGGGCCAGGTATATGTGATCTAGACAACCAAACGTTGCGTCACGGACATTACATTTTTCAGCGTCACGGACATTACAGTTTGTCCGGAGGATTTGATGAATTAAAATATATACTTTAGAGCACTAAACAAAATGAAATTTAAATCTGAAAAGGTACTTTGATTATCAGTCATCCAATTTGGTGCCTCAAATAATAAAAATACCAGAAAATTTGGAAAATATAAGGATTTCCCTGAAATTTGCACAGGGTAGTCCCATGTGTAGTGTTCGGTGTATGGTTTCCATTTCTCATATAAGGAGACACCCGAGAATTAAAAAAATCATGTGAACTGAAAGATATAATCATAGGATCATGTTGTATGGAATAATAATCCAGAAAAAAATCAATAGGATTTGAAATAGAGCCAATTGTTTTTTTAAGTTCATGTCCACTTTTTCGTGGAATTGCCCATATACAATAATTAGAGAAATAAATAATAATATACCTGAATAGTATCACAAATTAGGCATGAATACTAACGAAAGACAGTAAATTATATTATTATTTTGTATATCGATTAATCAATTAAGTGATTACAAAATAAGCATCATGTATCAATTTATATTTCCTAATGCAAATTTTATATTTTAAGATAACATTAAAATCATTATGATTGCTATAACAATTACTGGGCTAGTTAAAGATTTACGAAAATTACATAATATAGCTCAATCACAAATTAATATCATAACGAATTAGCCGTAAATACTAACCAACGGCAGTGAGTAATAATGTTGTTTTATATATCGATACATAAAATGAGTAATAACAAAAGCCCATAATATAATATTAAGGCATCGTGTATTAATTCGAATTTCTAATGCAGATTTTATATTTTAAAGTAAAATTTGTAAAATTTAAAATACTTATAATTAATATAACACTTACTAAGCAAGCTAAAGATTGATACAAAAACTACATAAACTAGCAGCAGTTCTTGGAAATTAGTAAGAATTAATGACTGAAACATATACGACCACTCTATAAATATTTATGGATACCCCCATATAATAATAATAATAATATACAACATTTATATAGCGCTTAATACAATGTTTCTTAATACAATGTTTCTTAATACAATATAAATACAGAATACAGAAAATACAGAAATATTACCCTACCATGACCCCCCCCCCCTCGATCTCCTACCCCCACCCCTCCTCCCTCACCCATACCAAGACCCCCCTTCCTCCCCTTCAACATATCATATACCTATAAATAAAGAATAATTACCCTCCCACGACCCCCCCTCCATCGCATACCACGACCCGTCCTCCCACCCCTACCAGGACCCCCCACCCTTCCTCCCCTCATACCGCCCCTTCCTCCCCGTCGACCGTCCCTTCCTCCCCTCCATCCTCCCCTCCATCCGCCCCTCGCCCTCGCTCCCATTCTCCCCCTCCTTATCCACTCGCGGCGTCTGTATCCTGCATAGAAAAACAAACAATTCATACAATATTAAATTACGTATTCTTAGAAAGGGTATTCCGGGCCTGATAAACCCATTCGTTATTGGAATAAGAGGCATAATTGGTGAAAATCGGACAAGAAACACGGGAGTTATACCTATTTTTAACATCATGCAGTAATAATGAACGATCGTTTCAAAATTGCTGCCATATATGGCATGCAACACCATTGACGAGCAACTCGCCATGGCTTTAGTACATGTATATCAAAATACATTTATCCCCTCCCCGACGAAAGGTTGAATTCACTATCGTAGTTTAAGGGCAATGCAACTCAAGAATAGAGTTTTTCCTACTTTATACATCATAATATGCCTGTTTATTATATGTAACATTACTCCGACTCAGATTTCTGCTTTGGAAGAAATATGGGAAATTTCTATCGGGTATATACTACTATTCACGCGAACACTGGAGGCCGCCATTATTAGAAGTGTGTGGACTACGGTCAATGATATGCACTATTCACTAATGCATTTCAATAGCACCAATTCAAACCATTGTCTGAATACTTGCCAACATTGCCAAGTTATGTATCAAATCAAATGTCTGTTCACCTCCATGGCCCGGTCAGATATCAACGGACATCAGAAATGTATGCCCAACGAATAGACAATTTGCGAAATTAAATTATCCGGTGATGAATGTCGTCTCCATTGCTTCATGTACAAAACATAGAACAACGTACCGTACAAGGAACGGACAAGAAACGTAGAGAACGGATGGAAAATTTAGCTCTCCGTTTGACCTCCGTTTGCGCAATCCGTTGATATGTGACCGGGCTATGAACGATAATAATAAACGAAAGCCATAGTTTCATTGACCTGCAAACCAAATGCATGTTGACTTCTGTTCATCTGTATTAGTGTACACATTCAATATTTGTAAACGGTTTGACCTAAATATGTTTTGTATATTTTTAAACATTTTATCATTTATTTTTCTTCATGTTGCTAAGCCCCACCCCCTAAAAAACCCTCCAGAGTAAATTCTATTGTTGACCTGTTGTGACATCATATGTCAATCACTGGTCAGCTACCATGAGATTAACAAAAGATGAAAGTACAAAAAGAACATCGACGCAATAGCATGCCCTGTATACCTCCATGCAATAGCTTAGACAGTGATTTTCTTCTGACATAGCAACAGCTATTGAAATTGAAGGTGTGTGAGTTGGTATTGTATTCAAACGTGTGATGCTATTGTGATTAGGCACTCAGCTTGGGTGAAGGTAACTTCTTTGTAACTGAGTAGTGAATGGCTGATGATGTCACAACAGGTCAACAATAGAATTCTACTCTGGAGAGATTTTCAGAAGTGGGGGCTTCACAATATGGAGAAAAATAATTACTAAAATGTTTTAAAATAAACAAAATATGTTTGGGTCAAATGGTGTACAAATAGTCGATGTGTACACTAATAGAGATGTACAGAAGATAACATGCGTTTAGTTTGCCTGGCCACTTTAAGGCCTGACCTAGCTGACAACCCATCTCTCTAAATTGCACAAGCATTTGGTATTCCACGACGTTGTTAGTCAAAATGCGAACAATTACAACAATAGATCAGGGGTGCGGACTAATTACAATCTATTCATCATGTGATACCTTTTGTGTAGATCCATGTATACATGGCACCACTGGCGTAAATCTGTTCGGAAAGCACAATGCTTTGGGGGGGTCGAGCAATTGTTCACAAACAATGCTCGCCCCTCCAATGCATTGTGTTTTCGCCAGTGCATGGCACACAATAAAGGCGTACAGTTGAATGGCGGAGCTGCTCAAAACCACTAATTATGTACAACTGAAAAGTCAGAAAATGTCAAAAATAAAGTTCTTGCTAAACGTTTGATTTTAATGCCAATCTAAAGTGCATACTTGGTAGTATATACTCCGAGAAAATTAGCACGTAATGTTACTGTGCAAGAAATGTGTGCTTCATTTTGATAAAAAGGTGTAACATACGTTACCATCAACATTTCACATGTTACCTAGTTAGTTTCAAAGATGTTAACTGAACGTTACAACCATGAAAATAAACAACGAAGTGTTAATAAAACCACTAAAACATATTTTTGTGAACATTCATCTAGTCAGGTGTCCGTTAACGATTTCCAAAGATATGTAATTTGGCCGTAACGTATGTTTCTAATTGGTCACGTATGTTACATTTAGTGTTGTTTGAATACAATTTTGGCCTTGAAAATGATTGCTAAGCTCACCCTTAACCACATATAGATGGCGTTAACCAGTTTGCTATCAATTTAGATAGTTATTAAGTATATCCTACACACATTTGTTTACACCTGCTAACGTATGTTACATCACCTGGTAACGTATGTTACATCATTTGGTTGATAAAGCAACATTTAGTTGAACTTAATTTTCTTTTTTTGTGTGATATCAATCTACTTCATTGGCCTGAACTCCAGTAGAGTAATTTACATCATAGTGGTTACCTATATTTAAAATTCGTGGTAACGTATGTTACACCTCTTAAATCTACTATTTTATCCCGTCTCTTTCTTCTATTCCCAGTCACATTTCTTTTGTATCTTGACTTTTAAATATGTTTTTACTTGTATGCCATGTTCTCATCATTAGAAAAATAAGATAACTGTACAGATGTGAGCATCTAAGCATATCCCTTTATTTAGTAAGATAATGGTAACGTAGGTTTCACTAGATTTGGCGACACATTTCCAATGGCCATCAACATTTTAAATAAAGTGGGATCATAACATTTTGTATTATTTTTCATAGAACACTTGTGCTGCTGTTGTAAAACCGCACTTATTTTGCTCCTGTGTACTCTTATTTTTTCACAAACCTGGAAAAACTGAACGATTTTGTCTTGGGGACATGGGGTTTTTGATACCTCAGCCATATTCTATCCCCTGTCAATTGTTTATTTTACTTTCAATCGCTTTGAATTTATGGTTACTTTTATGAGAAGGACCCTCACTATCAAGTAAAAGTACAATTTAACTGGTGTAAAGTTAAATCTCTCCTCTAGAAGACCAGGATCACTGGAGACACACTTTTCACTAATTGTACATATTCAGTGGTTTTGGGTAGATAGTAACTTTGCAAAGAGTGATGAGTGGTTGATACAATATTGTTATCTGATATGTCCAATATGTTTTGTGTGAACATTTCAAGTTAAATGGACTTGATATGGCCAAGAAATGAGCAAAAATGCAAAGTGACATTCACCAACTCATTCCACTCACTTTGTACACGGATCTGACGATCCGTTGGATAATTTGACATCTGAACACTTCAACCGTAAATATTTTGTTAACGAAAGATTTTTATATGATATCTCATTTGCAATACTTATGCTGCATGTGTGTGTGTATTACCGGAAAACTCTCAAACTTAATGTATTGAAAATGCATCTAATTTCCAAAACCTTCACAAACTGGCCAGAACTGGCATATTAGCGCCCTCTTTGACCGTGTAGGTATGCCCGGTTGCTATTTTTTTTTCCGCACATGGTAAAGCAAATCCTAATGAATTGTTCATGAGCAGCGATGTACGTTAAGGGCTACTCATGAATTATTCATAACTTGGATCGGGGTTAGGGTGAGTTTGAGGATTATGATTACAATGAGACCCTTTTGACCATCGGCAATTTACCTGGCCTAATGGTCATGCTGTGGATTTCAACGCTTCGTACAGTCGTATCATGGGTTCAAATCCTCTGTGCTTCTTTTCTTTTGTCATAATAAATGCTGAGTAGCGTTTTATTTAGTAAATGTATCACGCAGAGTTTTCACTAAAGTCTGAAAATTGTGGGCAATATCACTGCTTATGAATAATTCACAAGAATTTGCTTTACCATGTGCGGAAACAAAAATTCGCTGCCCGGTTGGTTGCAAATTTTAAAACCGTAGGATGGCAACTGAAGATAAGCAGTGAGCAGTGATGTTGGGCACAGTTTTCAGACCTAAAGCCCAATGCCCATTAGGCGATCTTCGCTTGCGATCTAGCCCGAGTTGCTAGCGATCTCGGTTCGGTGTGAATCGCACCAGTTCGCCACGAGTCAGCCCGATCTCATTGCGTACGCGATCTTTTCGGTGCCCACTATGCGATCTCACGGCGACTTCCTATTGTCCCTATTTCCACGCATGCATGCAAGGTTGAGAATTACAGCCAGGTATTGTTCGCTCTTGCTTGTCTTTACATCATAACGCGCTTTGCGATTTTTTTTTAATAAACCCAGTGCCCACTTTGCGATCTGCGCCTAGCGATCTTGCCCGAATAGGAGCGATCCCCGGAGATCTGTAGTTAAGTCGCAAAGTGGGCACCAATCGCCGCACCAGATCGCTGTAACTCGTGTCCGCAAGGGTGGTGTCGGTTGCGGTCGCAAGGTTTTGGACATGTTCAAAACAATTCGCATGTCGGGCGGGATCGCACAAAAAAGGCCATTTGGGCAATTGTTCATATTTCCTGATATCAGGAATTCAATCCTTGATATCAGAAATTCTGTTTTAAAATATCAATAATTAAATTATTGATATCAGGAAATAGATAAATAATATCCAGAGCTCGATTTCTTGATCTCCAGAGTTCGATTTCTTGATATCAAGAATTCGATTTCTTGATGCCAGGAGTTGAATTTTTGAAATCAGGAATTGCCATTTGGTTAGCAACAGAAAGTGGTTTCTTGATATCAAGAATTCAATGTTCAGTTATGCGAATCTGCTCTACAAAGACGCCCTGCAAGAATCAAGAATTCTTTTCTTGATATCAATAAATGAATTGTTGATATCAATAAATGATTTGCTGTTGTTAAGCAATGGTAACTCTTGATATCAATAAAAGGAAATAAATGTTTAAACGGCTAGCCATATGACTCGTCAACAAATTCAGAACCAAACAAGCATGAATTCCTCGTTATTGTATTACAATGGGTGGAAATAGGGCCAAGCTATGACCCCAAGGACGCTAAATTGAAAATATGTTTTTCCAAGGTCGCTAGCCCTATGCGACCTTGTCCGAATAGGAGCGATCCCCTGAGATCTGTGTTAAGTCGCACAGTGGGCACCAATGGCCGCACCAGATCGCAGCAGATCGCCGCGAATGCGATCGAGACCGACCTGGTCGCCAGATTTTTGAACATGTCAAAACCCCGGCGACCGTTACCGACACCACCCTTGCGGACGCGAGTTACAGCGATCTGGTGCGGCCATTGATGCCCACTTGGCGACTTAACCACAGATCTCAGGGGATCGCTCCTATTCGGGCAAGATCGCTCTAGATCGCCAGGCCCAGATCGCTAAGTGGGCATTGGGCTTTAGCTATCAACTCGGGCTAGTTCGCAAGCGCAGATCGCACAGTGGGCAATGGGCTAGCGACCTTGGAATCGCACCAGTTCGCCATGAGTCAGCTCGATTTCATTGTGCACGCGATCTTTTCAGTCTGAATTTCCCTGAGAAATGCCTTGACCCCATTTCCACGCATTGTCGAGGAATAAAATAGCCAGGAATTCACGCTTGTTTGATTTTATATCATCATATGTTTTTCGAATTTGTTGAATGTGTGCGTATGGCAAGCCGTTTTAACAATTTATTCCTTTTTCTTGATATCAATAATTACCATTGCTTAACAACAAAAACTCATTTTCTTGATTGTCTTGATTCTTGCAGGGCGCCTTTGTAAAGCAGTTTTGCATAACTGAACAAGAATTCTTGATATCAAGAAATCATTTTCTGTTGTTAACCAATGGTAATTCTTGATTTCAAGAATTCAATTCTTGATATCAAGAAATCGAATTCTGGACATCATGAATTAATTTATTGATATCAAGAATTTAATTATTGATGTATAAAAACAGAATTCTTGATATCAAGGATTGAATTCTTGATATCAGGAAATACAAATAAATGTTTAAACGGCTTGCCATTTGTGCGATCCGGCCCGACATGCGATCGAGAACGACATTTTTTGAACATGTCCAAAAATTGGCGACCGCAACCGACACCACCCTTGCGGACGCGAGGTACAGCGATCTGGTGCGGCCATTGGTGCCCACTTTGCGACTTAACCACATATCTCAGGGGATCGCTCCTATTCGGGCAAGATTGCTCTAGATCGCTAGGCGCAGATCGCAAAGTGGGCACTGGGCTGGACGATATCACCAGAGGCGAGGCGCGTCGCGTGGGGCAAAGTGAATGACGTCATCTGCTGCTTCGCAGCGACGATAATTATCATGAATTATGCATAGGTTTACGTGAAACAGCTGATCGCAGCAATTTGCAATTATTTACGTTGTGATCTGCATGCTGTCGCGTCGAGTGAGGTATGGTTGCATGCAGCACATGCGATTATGCTCACATGTGCGCAATATTCTTCGCTAGTACTCTTTCTTTTGATAGGTATCTTATTTTGCCTATATACACGAATAGCAGCTTTGGGTCCTTGTCCTTTCCATATGGAAATGCCCAAATATACACACTTATCAAACAGATAAACACCCCTTGTGTTTGTAATTGTTGTGTATAGTGTTATTTGCCACTCCCCATCCACACTGCATCAACACTAGCTTCTTTTAAAACTGTAGTGAACATGCACTTGCGTTTAGATCCAATTAGTTTCATGTTTTTGTCCTTAGATTAGTTTGTATAATTTGATTATTGTTGATTATTGTAATTATGTAGACCGGCAGCCCAGAGGTCTTTTGTGCATCGAAAAGCGCACTGATTTCTGACCATATGAATAGTTTCGAGGAGAATGTAACAATACCAAAAATATGAGTCTCCTGGGGTGTACCCGGGGATATAGGGCTCCTTTGCGCCTCCAAAGTTTGGCCCCTGGGCATTGTCCGATGCGTTTTGTGAATGTACCGTGTTTAACATCGCCTCACTGCGGGGTCAGCGAAGCCCACTGCAATAGAACCACTGATGCGTATCTGGCGTTCTTCAGAAAAAGTTTACGTTGTCGGTTTTGAAAGACGAAATACACGTTGGTGCATTGGGGATTCACCGTGAACCTCTTGCAACAAATATATCTGACAGATTGTAGAATAAATATTGATAGCACATTTGAATATGCCAAAGACCAAATAAATACATTTGAATGAACACCCGTCTACAAATCTACAGGGATGAAAGCTTATATGAAAATAGCCGAATGCAGAGAAACCAATAATATGAGCGCATGGCATAGCGACGGGTGGGGGGGGGGGGGGGGGGGAGGGGAGGGGGGCGGCGGCGGGGGATAGGGTACTTATTTTGTTTTTACAAATGTGGTGACAATAGAGAAATGTATCAAATGTGCCCAAATTTGAAGTAAATGTGGTAATCTTATTATATTATTATTATTCTTCGTATTGCTATTATCATTATTCTTATTATTATTAAATCCAATCCTAAAGCTCCCCATCATTCCATCCATTGCCTATAAATAAATACAATTATACAAGGTGAAATTGTACGCTCAAATCAGTCCTTCGAGTAGTGCCCATGTCGAATAAGCGTAACAAGAAAAGTGACCACTGTAAACAGGGTGGCCACTGTAGGTTTCCCTCGGAATGATTTTCTCTATGTCACTTTCTATTGGCCTCTACATGCAGCTTGGGTGCCAATACACACATAGTTGCCCTTTGTGCAGCGATTTTTTTCCCCCCTCTACGTACAGAAATACAATTTCTGAAAATGGAAGCTCCGTTTTTATCAACATTCAGAGGCCTCCTGTAGGGTAATTTAATGAATGACATCTGTATCTAATAGGTATTCTGTAATATGTAAGACATATTTGTTAACAAATTTGTTCGCAAAACAAATAGAAGCATCGGACAATGCCAAGGGGCAAAACTTTGGAGGCGCAAAGGAGCCCTTTATCCCCGGGTACACCCCGGGAGACTCATATTTTTGGATTTGTTACATTCTCCTCTAAATATTCATATGTTCAGAAATCAGTACGCTTTTCGATGCACAAAAGACCTGAGGGCTGCCGGTCTATAGGGAACCAGTATGGTTCTCATGCGCTATATGTAGTACCCCGTCACATCAGCTACGCTCGTACTGCGCTCCTAATCCCCATTCATACATTGGAAGTGCGAGGCGAAGCATTGTAGGGACGAGTAGCTAGAGTGGCCTTTTATGAAATGTCTTTTGTTAAATCACGAATGAATGGGAGCATTATCGCACATGCGAGAAATGATAGCCTCTCATGCATGAAACATACAATAGCTCCGTGACAAAAGCTCAGATCGTGGCATTGCCAAGTTCGTTTTGCACCAGATTGCACAATCACAAGAAAAAAAGGAAAGGAAAATCTCCTTACCGCGGGAGAGGGAATAGCCTCCTTTGTGTCCAGCAACAAATCTGGGAAGGGACCACTCAAACAAAGAAAGATGTATCATTATGCCTAGCAGACGAGGCCTGCCAGCATCCCCCCCCCCTCCATTTTTGAAAATGCCTAGACTAGACATATCTTGAATTTAGGCAATATTTGGAAGACGAAACTTTCATTCAAGAGCAATGTTACCTAATTTCAGATGAAACTGTCTCACCTTCCGTCAAAAATTGTTTTAATATCAAATAATTTGTGTGCATCAAAGAGGTAGTTTTTCTTTATTTGCTTGTCAGGTGAAGAATAGAAAGGATAACTGATATACATTATGTCAATATAACCAAACATATTGTTATTACCGCGATGGTCTCTTGCCTCTCCCCACCGCGGCGGCGGCGGGCGGCGGCGGCGGTGGTGGGTGGTGGTGGTGGTGGTGGTGGTGGTGGTGGGTGGTGGTGGTGGTGGTGGTGGTGGTGCGTATATAAAATAACGTCCCTAATCCAAAAGAACGAATAAATAAATAAGACAAATTACACAGAGAACTAAAGATATAGTGACCTTGCATTCATTTCGTATACAACATCAATGGTTCTAAAGTAAGTGTCCCATGATTAAGGCATGTGGAAGTGGATTGAAGCTGAACAGTTATACAGGGTGCCCCCCCCCCAAAAAAAAAAAAAAATAATAAATAAATAAATAAACGGAACGGGGCACCAAAAGAAAGTAACAAAATCAACATGTCCATCGGATAGGGTGTCCTTTCCAATGAACAACGATACCAAGAAGTGTGGTTTTGGTCGTGTAGTTTTTGTGTTAGGGCGCTGTGATGAGTAACACTAGTCATGTTCCCCTTTTTCTTTTTGTCAATTTTTTCCAAGTCAGTGTCTGATAAATGAGACTTACTGTCCGTCATACTATTGACCAATTATTCCCATTCTCTCGGCACCGCTCGGCACTCAGCTGAATGCACACTCACAGCGCACTAAAACAAAAACTACACGACCAAAATGACTGCTCTTGGTATGATTCTTCATTGGAAAAGACACTCTATCCTATGGACATAATCATTTTGTTACTTTATTTTGGGAAGTGCCCTGTTCCATTTTGGGGGGGGGGGGGGGGGGGTGGCAGCCTGTATAGCATCTGAAGGGAGCATACATGTGTATAATTATTATTTTCTTTAAAAAGCAAACTCAAGTTATACTGTATGTCAAGTCAAATTCCCTTCCTATATTTGCACCAGATTGCACAATCACAAGAAAAAAAGGAAGGAAAATCTCCCTTACCGCGGGAGAGGGAATAGCCTCCTTTGTGTCCCAGCAACAAATCTGGGAAGGGACCACTCAAACAAAGGAAGATGTATCATTATGCATAGCAGACGAGGCCTGCAGCATCCCCCCCCCCCCCCCCCCCCCACCCCCCCCTCCATTTTTGAAAATGCCTTATTTGGACTAGGCATATCTTGAATTCAGGCAAAATCATGTCATATTTGGAAGACGAAACTTTCATTTAAGAGCAATGTTACCTAATTTCAGATAAAACTGTGTCACCTTCCGTCAAAATTGTTTTAATATCAAATAATTTGTGTGCATCAAAGAGGTAAATTTTTATTTTTTTTGTCAGGTGAAGAATATAGAGGATAAGTGATATAAATTATGTCAAAATAACCAAACATATTATTATTACCGCGATGGTTTCCTGCCTGTCTCGGCGGCGGCGGCGGCGGCGGCGGCGGCGGTGGCGGTGGTGGTGGTGGTGGTGGTGGTGGTGGTGGTGGTGGTGGTGGTGGTGGTGGTGGTGGTTGCCGTTGAGCAGCTGGTGGGAAATAACGTCCTAATCCAAAAGAACGAATAAATAAATAAGACAAATTACACAGAGAAATAAAGATATAGTGACCTTGCATTCATTTCGTATACAACATCAATGGTTCTAAAGTAAGTGTCCCATGATTAAGGCATGTGGAAGTGGATTGAAGCTGAATAGTTATACAGGGTGCCCCCTCCCCCCCCCCCCCCCCCCAAAAAAAAAAAAAACGGAACGGGGCACCAAAATAAAGTAACAAAATCTACATGTCCATCGGATAGGGTGTCCTTTCCAATGAACAACGATACCAAGAAGTGTGATTTTGGTCGTGTAGTTTTTGTGTTAGGGCGCTGTGATGAGTAACACCATGTCATGTTCCCCTTTTTGTCAATTTTGTCCAAGTCAGTGTCTGATAAATGAGACTTACTGTCCGTCATACTATTGACCAATTATGCCCATTCTCTCGGCACCGCTCGGCACTCAGATGAATGCACATTCACAGCGCCCTAAAACAAAATACTACACGACCAAAATGACTGCTCTTGGTATGATTCTTCATTGGAAAAGACACTCTATCCTATGGACATAATCATTTTGTTACTTTATTTTGGGAAGTGCCCTGTTCCATTTTTTTTTTTTTTTTTTTTTTTTTTTGGGGGGGGGGGGCCACCCTGTATAGCATCCGAAGGGAGCATAAATGTGTATAATTATTATTTTCTTTAAAAAGCAAGCTCAAGTGGCTTGCAACGAACAGTCACGTGTCACGTTCACGTTCTGCGACCTTTCGTTAAATAGGTCACCCAAGTCTACGAAGTGTTGGGTTACGTGACCCAACATTTTGTTGATATACTGCAATTCATGAAAGCTCACGTAAATTGGCGCTTGCGTAAAACAAATTAATGTAAATTGTCGTTGAGAATAGACTAATTCTCGGTAAATTTAATCGTGAACGAACCAGTCCTACCTATACTGTTATACCAATTTTAGGCGTACCCATGCCTGGGGGCAGGGGGATGGACACCCCCTACCCCCCACCCCCGCACCCTTACATAATTCTCAAGACGAAATTTGTGACCGGTCCTGGTCTCGTCCTCGGCTGCGATCATTTTCTACGGACACCCCTACCCACACTCCACCCGCTTACTTAAATTTGTCTGACGTATTTCTTGATATCAAGAATTGAATTCTTGAAATCAAGAATTACCATTGGTTAACAACAGAAAATGATTTCTTGATATCGAGAATTCTTGTTCAGTTTGCAAAACTGCTTTACAAAGGCGCCCTGCAAGAATCAAGAAAATCGAGGAAAAATGATTTGTTGTTGTTAAGCAATGGTAATTATTGATATCAAGAAAAAGGAATAAATGTTAAAACGGCTTGCCATACGCACTCATTCAACAAATTCGAAAAACAGATGATGATATAAAATCCACAAGCGTGAATTCCTGGCTATTGTATTCCTCGACAATGCGTGGAAATGGGGTCAAGGCATTTCTCAGGGGAATTCAGACTGAAAAGATCGCGTGCACAATGAAATCGAGCTGACTCATGGCGAACTGGTGCGATTCCAAGGTCGCTAGCCCCAATGCCCACTGTGCGCATAGGCGTACCCGGGGGGGGGGGGGGGGGGGGTGGGGGGGGGGGGGTTTGGGGGGTTCAACCCCCCCCCCCCCATGACCAAAAAATGGCTGTTTTGGGGGGTTTGAACCCCCCCCCTTTTAATATTGATTGGTTGGTGTGATTAATTGTTTCATTGATTGAATAATGATTGACTGATTAATTGATTGATTGTTAGATTAAATGATTGATTTATAGATTGACTCGATTCAATAACCATAATTTAACACTATTAATCAAATCATTGTTTTATTACTTTTAAACTCATTGATCACTGCACTCACTCACTCATTCACTTTCACATGCATGCACATACAACGCCGTTAATGGCCAGTACGCGCAGACGTCGAGCACGGGAACTTCAATCAGGCATATGCGAACTGAATGGTCCGCTGCGTGTAGCAATTCATCTGGAAATCAACATTTTGCCAAAATCCACGCACGACACGTCTTTAGAAATACTCCAATAACAATCATTATCGTCTCAGATTACTCTTAATTATTCACGTACATATTATAAACATAATGATTGAAATGATTTGATAAGGGGATATCGGCATTTTCGTCGACATTTTTAAATCTCTTTGTGCGTGTATGTCTAGTCTTAGTAACAAGCGTTTGCAATGTTACAAATCTTGATTAAACACTCACGTCATGTTTTGGTTAACGCGACACTTCGTGTTTTACAGGCGTGGAAAACAACGAATGGTCGGCCCTACACTTCGTAGATTTGGGTGACCTGTTTCACGAAAGGGTGCAAAACATGAACGTGACACGTGATACGTGATACGTGACACGTGACTGTTCGTTGCAAGCCAACTCAAGTTATACTGTATGTCAAGTCAAATTCCCTTCCTATATTTGCACCAGATTGCACAATCACAAGAAAAAAAGGAAAGGACAATCTCCCTTACCGCGGGAGAGGGAATAGCCCGGGAATAGCCTCCTTTGTGTCCAGCAACAAATCTGGGAAGGGACCACTCAAACAAAGGAAGATCATTATGCATAGCAGACGAGGCCTGCAGCACCCCCGACCCCCCCCCCCCCTCCATTTTTGAAAATGCCTTATTTGGACTAGGCATATCTTGAATTCAGGCAAAATCATGTCATATTTGGAAGACGAAACTTTCATTTAAGAGCAATGTTACCTAATTTCAGATGAAACTGTCTCACCTTCCGTCAAAATTGTTTTAATATCAAATAATTTGTGTGCATCAAATAGGTGGTTTTTTTCTTAATTTGCTTGTCAGGTGAAGAATAGAGAGGATAAGGCCATGAAAAATAAATGTTTGGATTGGCGTAACCCGCCCGACCCTAAAATTACCGCCGACCCTAAAGGTTTTTCTGATTTTTTTTGTTTTCCTATTGGTTACACTTACATTATTGATTATTTATCCCACTGATTATCGTAAAGCATTTTACCGCATTAATGGTGATCTCAATTATTGAAATACTAGGTATTAGGAGCAGATGTATGTGATGGTAAATATGTATGTCGTATGTATATAGCATACATCAAACGCAAATTCAGACAAAAATAACTTTCTTAGTGCATGCGTGGAGATGCACATGAAACCCTGAAATCGTAAATTAGTCTTTCTCCCAGCATATTTGACATTTATTTAATAATTCCAATTTCTTCTTTGATCTTAATTGTGTACGTATACTTTAGCGTAACATGTTGGAAAATGTTTATTTAACTGAATAAAACACGTTCAACAAGAAAACTGATATTTACTTTTCATTTACCTAAAAAATTGCCATTTTGCCTTTAAAATTGTGTTCACTCAACCATGCAATATCGATTACAATATCAGAATATGTTTGAGAAAGTTGATGACATACAGTGCTAAAATCGACAAACTGGTAGTAAAAAAAGCCTAATTTTATGCAATTTATTTCATTTTAAAAGTAAATTTAAGCATTTCTTCCTTCATACACCCCACAGCATTTTCCGGGTGTTTGGGTGCAGGCTTATAGTAAAAAAAGGGCAAATTTTAATGTATAATTACAGCAGAAATGATCTACACCAGTACCCGGATCACCCATCTTCAAATCCTTATAAAAACAAAACAAAATATCAGAATTAATTTTGTTTTGCTGTAACAATGTATTTCACTAGAATCTGTGATATTTCTAACTTAAAAATCGAAAATTACTTGGATATTTTGGTAAATTCGGGTTTTTGTGTGATTTTTGCTAAAATTTCATAAGGATCATGTGTGGCAGAATTCAACTCTTCATAACTAAATAAGGAAGCACGTTTAAGAAGTAACATTTGTCCTGGATATTAATTGCTAATTGGCAAACACTTTGATGAAAAAATTAAGGTAATTGGTCAATTATTTGTTTTTAATATAGCCAGGTGATCCGTTACTGGTGAAGTGGTGATCCGTTACTAGTGCAGCGTAAGGGGTTCGTAAACGCGCAGTGATTTGCTTATTAGTGACGGAATGAGTTGAATTTACAATATTCGTAATCTGCACCATTTTAGCTTTCCAACGATGTATGATAGTCTATACAAATATTTTGCCTTGGCAAGAAATTGTATCCACAAAAAAAGGATCCGTTACTGGTGTAGCTACGGTACCAAGTTTTGTGGCAATAATTCATTTGGTTCTTGAAATATTGTGATAACAAGCTACTTTTGCAGACAAAATAAGCCCTGTTACCTTTGACCTTTTACCTTATGACAGTTTTATATATACTAAATAGAAAAAACTGAGTGTCGAATTTCAAAGAACATGCAATGTTAATGGCAGAATAAATCTTATTTGGTCAAAACCAGTTCAGAAATGGTTGAAATATCAATAAATCTATCCGATCGTGATAAATTTGGTTCCCAAAATTTTCAATGATTTAACAAAAAAATGAAAAAAATGCTTACATTGAAGTTGCAAACAATTTCAAAAGCGGTTTTTAAATATAGGATTTCTCGGTCAATTTCGTAAGTTGGCCACACAAATTCATTTTGTGTGCATTCAATTTCGCCGATTTTGTCACCGCAGCTGTAATTTGCCGTTCAAATTCGTTTTTTTAGCATTCGAATTCATAAAACGATCATTCGAAAACATTTTATTTGCATTCGATTTAAAACGTGTTTCTATTTCGTAAAATTGTCATTCAATTTAAAGCGAGAGAATTTGTGATTACGTAATACCACCTTCCGTGAAAGCCGTTGGCGAAATTGAATGCAAATAGCGTGTTCTTTAAATTGAATGCTAAAAGTGGTAAATCACTTGACCGAAGAGCTAAATCGTATGAACAAAATGCAATTTTGAAACCACAATTGCAAGCCTTCAGCTCAGTTTCGCGAAATTGAATGACACGTTTATCAAAACGAATGAGAAGCTTACGAAATTGGCCGAGAGTACCTATAGTTGATGATCTTTCTATTTAATCATTATTCCAACTACCAAACATCACATGCATAATTTGTATGATTTTTTGTTAAACCAATGCTTTTCAGAGAGCGCTCTTTTTGAATGATAACAGGCTTTTTACTAAGACCCCCCGTTTACAGTGAAAAAAAGGCCGGGCCGAGGACGCGTCTCGGCCCGGCCTTTTTTTTCACTGTAAACGCTCAAAAGGCCAAATGCGGGGCCAAAAGTGGCCGCGCATTTGGCCCCGCTCGGGAGGTAGTCTCGGCCGCGGCCGAGACGCGTCTCGGCCCCCGCTTTTTTCTCACTGTAAACGCACGCAGGGCCAAATGCGGTACCAAATTGGGAAAACAATTCATTGCAAATAACGCGCCTTTGTTCTGTGACCCCGTCACGCCCCACAAAATAATGGTTTGTTTACATGCAGAGCGCCACTACGACAAGATATTGAAAGGGCGGCCGGGCCGAGACCACCACTGTAAACGCAAAAAATTGGGGGCCGAGTACCGCAATTTAAGCAGGGCCGAGACGCGTCTCGGCCCGGCCTGCACTGTAAACGGGGGTCTTAGTCGTTTTTTAATTTGGAATACCTTTCGAGCGTGGAGTTATTTATTTATTTATTTATTGAATATATTTATACAGGATGACATGGTCAGTATACACTGTTTTAAAACATGGTCCTGTGTATAAAATTACATACATATAAATTTTGACATAAATATAAATAGTATCAATCATCAATTTAAAATCACAAAAACCACAGCTGCTAGGGCAGGACATATATTTAATTACAAGAATAAAAATATATTTATTCAAACTATCATAAAAATGGCCACAATCGCGTTCCGATGAAGAATACCTATACATACATAATGTTCCACAAAGCACACAATAGTGCACCCCCACTGAGCAGATACTGTACACGTACACACAGAGACACAATACAATCGTTCGCATCAATGCATCTATTCAATCACCACACAATCAATACCTCCTGACACACCCACCACACACCCATCATACTCCCCACAAGACGATCAGCCCATGCATCGTGGTACACGTGTATATATAATGAAAACTGGAACGATCAATACTTCCAATAAAATAATTGAATATTACCAAATACATACAAATCCTAAATAAGTCCACCTGAGCAGCTGTATGTATAGGGGAATACCAAAATACAACATACACAATTTACGACAAAGTAAACCCCTGTTATCATTCAAAAAGAGCCGCTACAACTCAAGAGTCAAATTAACTCTAGGTCCTCCTAATACGGGACTGAAAATGAAAATTGTTTGTGCACGCTAATTGTGCTTAAAATTATACATATGATACGGTACTTACCACCGATGTATTCTCCAATATGTGATCCAACTATCGGTTGGATTTAAATTATGATTTTTCCCTCCATTCCGCTATCAGTGATTTATGCGCCTCCTCGACTTCTCTCCGTGTGTTAGCGCGACTCCGAACAGATTTTGAACGAAAGATGATCGCGATGGCCGCCGATGCGAACGGCGCTTGCGATACACATTGTATGCGCGGTAAGCACAATTAGCGTGAACAAACAATATTCATTTTCAGTCCCGTATAATAGGAGGACCTAGAAAGCTAGCGCTTCGCTCTACCGTTCTCTAAATCTGATAGCCGGACGTCAATCACTTTTATATAATAATTTGAAAGCAAATTTCACAACAATTAGAGCATTTGAATGGGAATTCATTATTATTTCCCATGTTTTTTTCGATGATCTTTCATATGGAATTGAAATCATCCAAATCCGTTACAATTAATTTTGGGGGGCACTTCGGAAAATACCAATACTCAACTATCCCTTTAACATGATTATCCCATGATAAGTTACAATCGACATATACTCCTAAATACTTTACGCAATCTACTTGTTGAATTTGGTTACCATTTATCTTTAGATAATAATCTAGTGTGACGGGAATTTATAACCGTTACATTTGTCTTATCAACATTAATTTTTAGCCTATTATTCATGTACCAGTCATTTATTTCATTTATACTTTTTTGTAAATAGGATTGAATAACTTTATATTGTCGCCAGAAGCATAGATTGCAACTTCATCAGCAAATATATTACATGTACAAGAATTAACACTTTGAGTAATATCATTAATAAATAACACAAAAAGGTCGGGTCCTAGTACCCCACCTTGGGGGATGATTCCAATATTGACTGATTTGGCCTGTGATACTGTACCATTCAAATTAACAATTTGCTTTATATTGCCAACTATAAGTTGTAATGTGACTGAGCAGGTTTTGGTTACTTCATTTTAGCCTATACCCCTTCAACCATTTGGAAGTTTTGAAAGACAAATATCAGTTTATCAGTAAAAGAAAGTGGCGTACCAGGATTGTTTGAAGGGAGGGGGGGGGGGGGGGTTTCTTCCGATTTTTTTTGTCAGGGGGGGGGGGGGGGAGAAGTCGTAGACACATTTTTGAAGCCGAGATCAAGTACCTTCAACATTTTCGACACCGATTCCAGGTCCGACACCACCGGTTTTCGCACTTTTCGAGGCCGAGACCATTGAAAAGTTTAGTACGGTTTTAAGAGAGATATATACAGCAGTTTTTCTAAGGCACTTCGGTAGCGGTCAACTCATTAACGACTTTATTTTATGCATGAGATGATCAAGTCGAAAGCTCTTCGCAAGGATTAGACGCGAGCCCTTGTGTGCCTGTGTAAGTCTACTATGGTATGCCTTTGACTAAAGGACAAAAGAGAAAAACACAAATATACTTACCCGTCAAGGTAAACATGGTAGCAAATTGCATGTCTAATTGTGCGATTATCGGAATGAAGTCGAAGAAGACGACGAAGAAGAAGAATACACCTACAAGATAAAATAAAAGCAAAGCATACAAGATAGTTAGATTTTCATATATTAGATAAGCAGTGCCATAGTGGGAGTTTCTGTACTTTTCTTACTACAAAAACTCATTCAGATTTGAAACGTATCATATCTTCATTGCTGTAAAGATTCGACCCAATGCGTAATACCGAACTAATGTTCGGTTTCTTGTGCATCGAAAAGCGTACTGATTTATGTACATATGAATATTTAGAGGAGAATGAACCAAATACAAAAATATGAGTCTCCGGGGGTCTACCCTGTATTAAAGGGCCTGCACGCGTTTGCGGAATTATCGCGCCAAAAGTCGAGAGGGTGGAATCCACCCCCCCCCCCCCCCCCCCCGGCCTGGTTAGGGTTAAACATTCTAAATTTATCTAAAGTGTCCTTTGATTCAGGCATTTGGTAGAGGGAGTTTGGAGTTGGACGATTGCCTTTCTTGGCAACTACTCGATATAACGTTTGTGAGTTGCCTGACATTGTTTAGAATCATATGATTACCCATGACAATGACTAGCCTGTTACATCCACACTCAATAATCACATTAGATTCATTAGTCAGTTCCCATATTAATTCATAGCAAAATCCAATAGCAAATAATTATGAGATGGCTAGTAACAGGAGGTAATGAGTAAAGGGATCAAACTATAAATCTAGACAAGTATTTCCAAGTATTGATTATGTTGTGTCGCTAGGCATGTTGTTTATGGTTGCTCAACCACTCTCTATTTATATACTAAATATAAATTCGTCATCATTACCACCCATTTATAGCTTCATTGCAATATTATGTACTGTGTGGCGATGAATCTCTTCCGCCTGCTGCACTATTGAACACAAACATATTTTTGTCGGCCGATTCGCTCCCTCCATTTACCAGCAAATGCCAATAAACTTTCATTTAGGCTTATGTAATCAACACTCATATAATTGATAATAATGACCGGACTGTGTTGTTTTATAGACCGCAGCATGTAGGGAAAATAGTCATTTCCCGTCCGTTTTCCGTAGCTATGCGTCCTTAAACAAACGTTCAACTGTAGAATGCAACAGTGTATAAGCGTTTATTGCGTGTAAATGATCCCGCTGACTGAACTATATATATACTGTATGTGATTATTACTTACTAATTATGATATACGCTCTCGGTGCAGCTGTAGGACAAGAAGCTATAGACGATTCCACTGCCGATTCCACTTACGACTAAGTCGTGAAGCTTCAATAGTGCATTACAAGAATACACATTTTACACCAATGCTCATTTCCCGCCTAAATGTGTATGTCATTCAAATTGATAATCGAACCGTGGACTACATGAATTATTCATATGCATTGTGGGCTACTCATGAATATTCATATAGGATTAAGGTTGGGGTTATAATTACAGTGTGACCATACTGCCCGTCAGCGGTTTACCTGGCCTATTGGGCACGCTGGTGGACTTCAGCACTTGGTATCATGGGTTCGAATCCTCTCTATGACTCTTCTTTTCTTTTTGCCATAATACGTGGCGAGTAGCGGTATTATGCAGAGTTTTCACTTAAGTCTGAAATCTGACAAAAGTTCGTAGGATTTTGGGCCGTATGCATACAAATTTGCTTGGCTAGCCTTTTGCTATGAATCGGTATGCATTAAAACACGCAATTGCTTACTGCTCGTAAGCAATTACAATTGCTTAAAGGGATAGTTGAGTTCTGGTAAGGAGAGTACAGTTTTGGGTGAAACTGAATTTTAGTAACCAAAACCTGCATCATTACATTACAAACTAATAGTTATAACTAGAAAGGAACACAAAATTACAAATGACGTAGTAAAGATCATGTTATCATTCAAAAGAGCCGTTAAAACGTAAGATGGCGCTCTCTAAACACTCATCGGTTTCAACCATTTTGAAAAAATATTGTGCATGTGATGCTTTGTTGAAATAGATAGATAGATAGATAGATAGATATATCGGTATTTATTGAACAAAATTAACAAGACTGTAGTCCGAAGACTAAAATGCCTTGCGTACATGAACATATGAACATACATGAATAAATAAATTACAACACAATACAAATATAATTAACATTAAAATACAACAAAATGATACATATTTATGAATGCATTTGGCAAGAAAGGCACTAACATTAAAAATGTGATTATTATAATATGCATATTCTCATTTAATTTTAATTTTAATATAACAATAACAAAGAACCAATTTACTAATTCGTTACTTACTTTTAAATATATATGTAATACTAACTAAATATTGATCTAACAAGATGTAAATTAATACAGTACATGTATATCTTTTGAAAAATTACAATAATAAGCATCACAAAAATGCAAAAATAAGAGCATGGAAATTATTTAATTAAAGGATATCAAATCCCACTATCTATTTTATATCATATTCCTAACATAAATTAAGTTTATCATACTCAATAACGAGTAGATCTAACAATCAAATGTAATATCAAAAGGGAAGCAATACAGGGTATAAAGATTGGGTAATAAAACAAGTCTTAATTCATGTTATAATCCTAACACAAATTAAATTTATCGTATTCCATTTATACAAAGTACATTATTACAAACTATGTTTAATTAAAATTGAGTAATTAAAATTGTTTAACTTGTATTATATTCTTAACAGAATTTAAATTTAACATTCAATAGCAAATCCAAAGTATCATCAATTAAAATTTAATAATTAACTTAATTTTATCTTACATGTACATTATATCCTGACACATAAATTAATTGTATCATATTCAATAACAATACAAGGTATATTAATACAGAGTATCTTCATATGTAATTGAGAAATTAAATAATTTTTATTATGATTTTTTTCAATAACAGATACAAAGTATTTTCAATTCAAAATGAGGCTTGATTAAAAATGTTCTTATGTAATATGATATAAAAGGAGGCAATACAAAGTATCTTTAAAAAGATTGAGTAATTAAACGAGTTTTAATTTTGTTATATTCCTAACCCAAATTAAATTTATCGCATTCCATTTATACAAAGTATATTATACAAAGTGTTCATAATAAAGTTGATAATTAACAAGTTTTTAATTTGTATTAAATTCTTACACAAATTAAATTTAACATTCAATAACTACAAAGTCCATTATTACAAAGTATCTTCAATTGAAATTGAATAATTGACTAGTTTCATTTTTATATAATATCCTTAACATGAATTAATTGATTCTTATTTACTAACAAACACAAGGATCATTAAACAGTTTACAAAGTATTTTCAATTAAAAATTGAGATTTAGTTGAATGCATCTTTATTTTATAATATATTCTTAACATTTATAAATAAATTGATCATATCAATAACAGATAAATCTAATGATTAAATGTGATATTAAAAAGTACATTAATTGAGTAATCGAATGAGAGATGGAATCGAGGATTGCCTATAACGTTGGGTCCGAGTCTGAGGCATATGGAGGATTTGAGAATTCCGTAAATTTAGACCGGTTAAATCAAAACGAGTTTGGGGGCAATTAAATGGCGATGACGATCAGAAAGCAAAAGAGACTTAGCAAATTGAGTTAAAATTAAAGTGCGGACGATCACAAAGGGTTTCGAGGTTGAACCTTTGTAAAAGAACACGGTAATGAGTCAGACTCGGGCCAACAAATCATTTTGAGGGCTCTCCTTGAACACGTTCAATTTGAATCACTTTGACTAACAGTAAGACCAGAGCTCCAAACAGGGGCAGCAAACTCCAACAGTGGTCGTATACCGTAAAAGTTTGACTAGAGGCGCTAATTTCTCACAGTATGAGCAGTATTATCAACAGCCCCAGCCCCGTCCACAAGGATCTAGTATAATGAATATGTATCTAGCCCTTTGTCAACGATCTTCGAGCAGGTCTTAATGAATATTCATGATAGCATAATCATGTAAAATTGAGAAGGAGGTAAACGTTACTTAGGGTAAAAAACCCACCAAGCAAGAAGAAGTAGCTCTTGGGTCGGTGGTTGGTGCAAATCATTCTAGGCATGGCGGTATGTAAAGCCGTAGGTTCAAGTCGCATTGGATTAATTATGTTTTTATTCTTCGATTTCATAGGAAATTTTGTTTTAACAAATGCCACCGTTTTGTTGCATAGGAAATAGGAAGGAAAATCATTTACTTTTTGTCAGATACACAATTATGTACATTCAGGTGAAATCATGGCATTCCATGTCCCACCCCACCATACCCCACCACACACACACACACACACACACACACACACACCACACACACACACATACACACACACTAGTTAAGAGTCGTGTAGGCGGGGGGGGGGGGGGGGCATGGGCGTCGATCTGTCATTGATACCCATTCATCTATTCATCCATCCCCTGATGAATGGGTATTACGTAAGTATCGACGCCCTGGGGGAGGGGGGGGGGGGGGGGGGTGCATGGTCCCGTCGCCAAAAATGTTCGAGCCGAGACCGAGACCACTTATTCAGTTGTTTCCCCAAGGCCGCAAAATAGTGGTAAGGGGGGGGGCAACTTGTAACTTGTAACGTGTTTTTAAAATAATGTTTGTTATGAATTTTCGACACCCTTGGGCCCTTGGTCCATTTAAGATGTCTCTCAATCATCCTTCCCCTTCGACCCCTCCAAAATATTTCACTGAACATCACGACCAGTAAATCAATGAGGATTACGTATTGTATTAGAATTACTTTAAGAAAATACGCGCCTTAAAGCCAATCCCCTAAATGCTGGTAGATGACAATTAAAAACAATTCAATCAAATTAAACATGTTAATTGGCAATGTACGCTATCGAGTATGTATGTACAACATGCATTCTGCCTCATAGCCATTGGTTCCTGATATGTTTGAATAAGGGAATGTGTTCATTACATTAACATGTTATAGTATTTTCACAAATCATTCCATAGAAGAATATTTCATGTACAAATATTTATTACAAAATCGCTCTATATTTAAGCATTATGTTCATCTAATAAGGTAATTTGTCTTTAACTAGTTTTCTCTTTCCAGTTGAATTTCTATTCATCACGATCACCTGTTTGGTTTCCATGTGATTCTTTTGTATCATATTTTACGACGCACACTGAAGCTGTTACTAGGCAGATAAACCTCGTACCAAGCAGTCGATCTGTTTGAATATTACGTAACTAGCATTATAGCGCTCTCTGCATGATAGTCCATTTTGTAATGGCATATTATGCCGTTGATTTAACAGTCGATTAAGTGATCGAGGTTATCCCAGATGTCGTCATATTTGAAGCACTTGGGCAAGAAAATATAGTAGCGATCTTGTCTATCGGAGGAGAAATGTTGTCCCTTTATCAATCTGAGTGGACTTTGGGGCCAACCAATTGTTTTATATTGGATTACAGATACTGCTAACTTTATTCTGGTATTAACGTGTGTGAGGTGTGTGCGCTATGTGCGTACTGTATTTGAATGGATGCAAAACAAAACCAATCATGAAAACATTGTTTTTAAATGCAGGTTTAAAAGAAACAAATGAATTGAAACAATTAAAACAAAATAAATAAAAGAATATAATGAACAAAAAATGACGAGAAAAAAGGTGAAATGAAAGGAGAATGACACAAAACAGGGAAACAGAACCAACAACTAATACTATAAAAAAAAAACCGCAGGACTTCATTTGGGTGGATTTGATCGCGTACTTTGAGATCTAAAAACAGACCAATACCATCTACCGTTGAACCACGTTCTGAAGCGGAATTTAAAGCATATTCTTTCGCCCTTTCACACATCTTCGACATGTTTCATTCATCCTATGTATAATTATCAGAACAGGTGTACGATCAATTGCATATTTGAGCGCTAGGAGGAACATTATTGTTTCGAAACTGTATTATTCTGTCCATGCAAACGTTCTTCCTCATTGTGCTCTCCGCATTATCTGTTTTGAAAAGGGAACTCATGATGCTACCACCCAACAAGACTATTCACACTAATTTCAAATGAATAGCGAACAACATATATATTTGCAATATCTCTTGAGTTTCATCTCAACTATAGAGATAGAAAACATATTGCATATAACATAGCAGTTTCCAAGTTACAACGTGCAGCACTAGCAGCATAAAATCAAAGAATGCATGACACGGCATCTCAAGTTCGAATCTGGACAACCCATGCCTATATGAACATAATCGTAGTCATAGCGTGCGTGTGCTGTGTGCATGTATACATAACGGGTGTGTTTGTGTCGCGTGTGTGTGTGGGGGGGGGGGGGGGGGGGAGGAAGGCGGGGCTTGGGTTGCTCTACATTGCTTCCTATTCATAAAGTTGTTATTAATTCTTGGTCGTGAAAGAGATAAAATAAAATTTGTGCTTGATGAAGAGTTGCTGAAACAGGGTGATGGAATCAATTTTAAAATGACCTACCCCTCCATCCACTAATATATAAAGCTTAATACTATTACTAGCAGAATGTTCAGACCTCTTCACTCACCTGAATGTAATAATTGTGTATTTAAGTTAACACAGAATTATAATTTTCATTCCCATTACTATGCACAAAACGCTAGCATCTGTTAAAACAAAATATTTCCTATGGAAAAAAAAAATAAATAAATAAATCACTATCCCAGTGCGTCTTGAAACCTACGGCTCCTTCATACCGTGATGCAATTTTACCCTAATCCTGATTTGCACAACCACCGACCCAAGAGCTACTTCTGCTTGCATGATTGGATTTCAACCCGTAAGTAACGTTCATCTTTTCTAACTTGGCGTGGATAATGCTAATCATGAATATTCATTTAGACGGCTCGAAGATCGTTGACAAAAGGCTCGATACAAATTCATTTATACTGGATCGTTTTGGGAATGTTTGCTGGCGCTCATTGAAACTCCTCTAAACCCGTTAGAGCCTCTCTACGTCAAACTTTTACGGTAAACATTGGTAAAAATTAACACTAAATCAAGGAGTTTTAAAACATTCTTTTCAACTACAAGAGAATAAACAAACGCCGAGAAGCATTACTGACCCATACCGCTTGACCTGTTGGCCCCCACTTTAAATCATTTTGTATAATAACCCCAAGAAGGAAATAGTGATTAGATAGAAAATAACAAC
>JBAMJV010013292.1:0-50884 GCA_037951105.1 Echinarachnius parma
CCCTTCCCCCCCCCCCCCCCCTCCTTTCCCCCCACAAGTAATTTCATGCAGCAATTTTAACCAATAGATTTCTGTGAATTCTACCCATCTCCGACCTCAACCACCAGCAAAGAGCAGCCATTTGGTGGACTAGCCAGCTACGCAGCTAACCTCACCAACAGACAATACTCATCATCCTCCAAACATAACAGTCTCAAACATCGAGTCAAATTAGTCAAATATGTTGCAGACAGACTGAAGACCTTCATTTGAATTCCCTTTTAGACCGGATGGCCTTAGTAATTTCATGAAGCAGTTTTAACCAATACGATTTCTGTTCGTTCTAGCCATCACCGACCTCAACCACCAGTAAACAGCAGCCGTAAGGTGGACTAGCCAGCTACGCAGCTAACCTCACCAACAGACAACACTCATCATCCTCCAAACCAGCCCAAACCGGATCCAGCCGGATCATAACCAGTGGAAACAGCAGCAAGCAGGGCAGTATTTCTAGCAGCAGCAGTTTGAAGCCGGGAGCTATTACTAGCCGCAGTTCTAGCATTTCAGGTAGGTCACGTGTTAATTTGCATCATATCTAACGTTTTTAGTAGGAGCAGTAATTTGAAGCTAGGCATTATTACTAGCAGCTTCTTAGTTCCTTTATATTGAATGTTTAACTTCTATTGTGTGATTTAACTTGTATTGAATTTTCTATGTCTATTTAATATTCCATTTCGATATAATCAACAGATACATGTCTATACACTTACTTGATACTTGATGCAGTAATCCCTTGAAGCAGCTATGTGAAGCTATACTGGGATGGTTTAGAGCTGATGTGTTGTCAGGAGGTGCCAGAAATTGCGATTGTGTATTTACAGATGCATGCATTTATATGTACAGTAAAATGCATGAACATTTAGTGCGAGTACAAAAATCGTAGCTGTTATACGATGCAGGAGCCCACAGCAAGCTGCACCGTTCTACTGCCTAAGGGCAGTAATACTAATGCAGGTGTCATTTGTATGACGCACCTCTTAACCCCCGGGAAAGGTGCGTAATTGTACGGATATGTGTAACCCTTTTATGAACCATGACGCACCCGCCGTCAGAAAAAAAAATGACACCATTAGGAAACATTGATGCATTTGAGTCATAATTGTAACGCCCCATTTCATGAAAATGGTCCTATTGACGAACCATGTGACGCACCCATGGTAAAGTAACAGACTATGACACACACATGGGTCAGTGTTGTGACTGACCTTTTGCTTTCATGACAGTACTGTGCGTCATCACTATGGGAGTACATGACGCATCCATGACGCACCTCCCCCGGGGGTCAAGAGGTGCGTCATATAAATTAAACATGCATAAGGGCGTGTTCTCACTACGCCTGTTTAATAACAGCCCTACATCGGGTCCACTTCCAAGCATATGTGGACCCGATACTCAGTGTTTTGAGGGATTCTGTCATATACTGATGTGCTGGTAAGGCGTGTTGTCAGTAGGGGAAGCAACTGACAAGTCCTTCCACTTATATTTATATCTTTCTACCTATATTTACTTTATCTAATTAAGTATCACAATCTTTCTATTGACACAATCATTAGTAGCAGCCACCACACATCCATCAATACACAAGGTATCCAACGCTCATCTTTGTCATCCACTTACAGTTGTTAAGTTTATCTATTTGTTTATATCTATCTACTTATATTTACTTTATCTCATGTATTGTCACTATCTTTGTATTGATGGAGGCACTAGCAGCAATCGCCTCGCATCCATCAAGACACAAGGCATCCAGCGCTCTCTTCCACCCCGGTCGTGTCGTCCGCTGCGGCAAAGGCCATCACCAGCGGGTCCTCATCAATGTCCAGTTCATCCTCGAAAGCAATCCACAGACAAGCACGGAATCAGCAATGAAACGGCTGCAAACGATGAAGAAAAAGGCCTCCAAACGATGAATGTTTGACTTTTGCTTATGCCAGTCTCTGCACCCGTTGTCTCGTCAGCTGCCGGAATGATGCAAATGATGGAGAAAAAGGCCTCCAAACGTTGAATACAATCAACTCCAGACGTACCATTGTTTGTCTAATTTCTTGTTTCATTGTGAATATCACTTGTGTTGTACACGGTTGTTATTTTGTAAAAGAATATCCAACATTGTGTTGTAATGTTAGTGCAAATGAAATAATGCAGTTTCTTATTTTCTTCTATCATTAACCCTAATCGGGCCGGGGCGGGTTATTTTGGCTTTGCTCTGGCCGGGGTGGGGGGTGGGGAGTGGGGGGGGGGGGGGGGGGGGGGTGGATTCCACACCTGCACTCGGCCGTCGAACGCCGGTCGCCACAAAATTTGGCACGCAGATTGCTTGCAACATTATGTACAAGAATGCATTGTCATTTTGTTTAATGATTATACAAATTCATGCAGAAATCACTGTATTGTCTGTAAATTACTAAATATTGCTCATAAAATGCTAATTTTGTGCATGATTATTCTTTATGACTTAACAGGTTTTGAATATTAAACATTGCGGAAACCAACATTTTCCTGTGATCTTTGTTTTTGGAATTTCTTACGTATTTCCTTTTTTTTTCGACGTCTTTTTTCTCACTTTTTTTCTTCAAGGGAATACATTATCCAACCATGTTTAGCCTAAACTGAAATGATTGCAGTGATAAGAATGAACAATTATGTATGTTTTTTGTTTTCTAGGGAAAACATCAATTTACGTAGGATTTGTACACGAATCACAACATCGAGTGATTTTCAGGCTGACATTTTCTTACAAAAGGTCACGTGACTTAAAACGGTTTGGTCTCAACAGTTGCCCAAGATTCAATGACAAAAGTCAAGTCGCGCGGCAATACCTGCGCGTTGCGGAATTATCACCCGGAAAAAGTCAAGGAGGGGAGTGGAAAGTCCAAACGTTAGTCGTACCGAGGGTGTGTTAGTAATGTAATATCTTTGCATGAGTGATGTGTGTGATGCCATGCATGAGATTATGAATATTGTTTGTTTGTATGTATAGTTGTGTGTTTGTGTGTGTCTGTGTGTCTGGCTAGAGAGTATACGAAATAGGATTATTTAACTTTCAAAATGATGTCGATGCGAATTATGATCCCTCGCTGGACACTTACTCCTGTCACACCAACCTACCAATTAGGATCCCTCGCTGGACACTTACCCCTGTCACACCACCTCCCGATTATGATCCCTTGCTGGACACTAACCCCTGTCACACCGACCATCAGATTAGGATCCCTCGCTGGACACTTACCTCTGTCACACCGACCTCCCAATTAGGATCCCTCGCTGGACACTTACCCCTGTCACACCAACCTCCTAATTAGAATCCCTCGCTGGACACTTACCTCTGTCACACCGACCTCCCAATTAGGATCCCTTGCTGGACACTTACCCCTGTCACACCAACCTCCTAATTAGGATCCCTCGCTGGACACTTACCTCTGTCACACCGACCTTCCAATTAGGATCCCTTGCTGGACACTTACCCCTGTCACACCAACCTCCTAATTATAATCCCTCGCTGGACACTTACCTCTGTCAAACCGACCTTCTAATTAGGATCCCTAGCTCAACAGTTAAGTACCCCTGTCACACCGACCTCCCAATTAGGGTCCCTAGCTGGACACTTACCCCTGTCACACCAACCTCCCAATTAGGATCCCTTGCTGGACGCACACCCCTGTCACATCGACCTCCCAATTAGGATCCCTCACTGAACACTTACCTCTGTCACACCGACCTCCCGATTATGAACCCTCGCTCGACACTTACCCCTGTCACACCGACCTTCCGATTATGATCCCTTGCTGGACACTTACCACCTGTCACACCGACCTTCCAATTATATGACCCCTCGCCAATTTCTCCCCGCTATTCCTCTATTACTCATCCATATCTACCGTCCCCCTATACCACTCTCTCCTCCTTCACCTCCACCGTCTGTACCCCTCCTTCCCTCCCTCCCTCCCTCTCTCCCTTCTCCCTCCTCTTCCCCTCTTATAATCATCTATATCTAGCAACACACCCACAAGTGCACACACCTACACACATACTCAGACGGAACACACACACACACACACACACACACAAACATACGAAAACAGACACATCATCCAACACACCCACAAGTGCACACACCTACACACGCACTCAGACGGAACACACACACACACACACACACACACACACACACAAACAAACATACGAAAACAGACACATCATCCAACACACCCACAAGTACACACACCGACATACGTACTTGGACGGAACACACACACGCACACACACACACAAACATACAAACACAGACACATCATCCAACACACCCACAAGTGCACACACCTACACACATACATCAGACGGAACACACACACACACACACAAACATACGAAAACAAACACATCATCCAACACACCCACAAGTGCACACACCTACACACATACTCAGACGGAACACACACACACACACACACACAAACATACGAAAACAAACACATCATCCAACACACCCACAAGTGCACACACCTACACACACACTCAGATGGAACACACACACACACACACACAAACATACGAAAACAAACACATCATCCAACACACCCACAAGTGCACACACCTACACACACACACACAAACATACAAACACAGACACATCATCCAACACACCCACAAGTACACACACCCACATACGTACTCAGACGGAAATCACACACACGGATACACACATGCTTACAACCAGACATAAGCACACACGGATACACACACGCACACAGACACCCTTTACACACAGACACACACACACGTGCACAAATACACAAGCATCTATAACAGTACGTTTATAAACTGTTTTTATTTAAATAAGTTTAAGTTCAAGTTCGTCTTTATTCATTTTCAATCATAAAAATCAATCAAGCATAGTAATACAGATAAATATTGAAAATAGGATGCCACAAAAAAGTTAATAACTTGTAATATACGCCGTAGCCCCTTCTTGATACAAATACTATAATTTTGCACAATTAATACACATTATACAGCATTCATTCCAAAAAAAAATAGTTACACAGTACACACACACACACACATACGAGCGTATTAATGATAAACAAGTTCATCAATGATGCACTTTTATATGCGTAATTTTTAGAAGTTGCCTGCATATAACATGTGCAATTATGTGCAATCAAAGCACCTCGTATTCCATCAATATACAATGTATCTAATCGAATTGTATAATCTAACGTATCGAATGCTTTACTAAGATATATACTAAGATATATCAAGAAATATTCCTAACATCATTTGTTTATTATTTAAGGCAATTGAAACTTTAAAAACAGAATCAGTTAGTGCTCAGAATGTGGAGTGACCATCTTTAAAACCATATTGACCATCCGATGATAAATTACATTGATTCAAAATGGAATATCAATCTGTTATAAAATATAATTATCATGAATGTAAATAACTATATAGTGCAATTTTTAGTGCACCCATATCATATCAATATGTTTTAATGTCATTGGCCAGCAAGAATACGTTCCGATATAAACACTATGCATCTGTTTAGCTCTGAGTTTCTACGTAATTGCACTGGGTAAACATTGATACCGGTACAGAAATAAATGTTAATACTATTGTTCAGTACACTCACTTTCATGACTTTACTTCTATGCGGGGTAACAATGGGGAAGAGGGGGTCATATAGGTATGTACCCTTTCCCAAAGAGATTGTAAGTTACACATTATTGTAAGTCAGAAAATGTGCGCATTTCAACCTATCAGATGTACGCACTGAGTCACACGATGTAACTTGCAATTAATTGCAACTTTACAATCGATTGCATCTCTTTCCGCAACGGGCCACCATGAACAGCAGTAGGTTTGATTTAGTGGACAAGCTACCAACAAACATATTGGGGTGTGCAGTTGCCAAATATTACATACGTTATAACATCAACATAATATGCCATTGCTATTATTAGTACTATCATTAGTACTGATATCGTTATAGAGAAGTTGGACATACGAATAGTTCATGATATTGCATAAACCGATAATGTGCCATTTACCAATTTGTTAACACGAAATCATTATGGTACCTTCATTGGCTAATTTGTTGAAAATGATACAATTGTTCAAATTGTTTTGTTAACACGAAAGTATTTTACGATAACATGGATCTGCTACGAAGAGGAAGACAATTGTGGGGAATGAAAAGTTCCTGATATTGTGAAAAACGATAAAGCGACTTCATCAATACTTATTCTGAAGAAATAAATACAATCATGATACGTATCAGACTATATGGAATCATATTGAAGATAGTTTCAATTTAAATAATTGTTCAATTCAATTTGATTAATTGTATTCATTTCCTTTTCACTAAAAAACAATACAACAATAAGTACAATAATAAACATAACTTACAATATACAAGAACATGAAAATAGGGAACCACACACAAAAAGGAGGCCAAGTGGCCTTGTTGAGGCATGGTACCCCGAACAGTAGTTAAAGGGATAGTTGAGTTTTGGTAGAGAGGGCGCTAGACTACTTATTTTTTTTGTGAGGTAATGAAAAACTGAGTGTAAAATTTGAAAGAGCATACTATTTAAATAATAAAATCATCTTTGTTTGATCACAATCGGTTCAGAGACGGCTGAAATATCCATAAATATAACAATTTGTAATAAAGCTGGGGCCCCAGGTTTATTAGAGAATTTTGAACCAGCCGTTAAAAATTCAAAAAAATGCTTCCTCTTTTCAAAAAGTTACACAATAGGTATTTAAATAGTTGTTGGTTATTTCTCTATCTAATCACTATTTCAATAAAACATCACATGCACAATATTTTATTCAAAATGGTTGAAACCGATGAGTGTTTAGAGAGCGCCCTCTTACGTTTTAACAGCTCTTTTTGAATGATAACATGATCTTTACTACGTCATTTGTAATGTTGTGTTCCTTTCTAATTATAACTATTAGTTTGTAATATAATGATGCAGGTTTTGGTTACTAAAATTCAGTTTCACCAAACTGTACTCTCCTTACCAGAACTCAACTATCCCTTTAAGAGATTTACTTTATACAAACAAAACTAAAAAAGACACACATGACAAAACATGACAGGGTCATCATGCATGGTAAGTGATACAAATGGGAGTAATCATTACAAGATCATGCATTTGAAAACAGTTATGGGTAACGGAATGTAATTATCAGTACAAGCATCACTGATATTTAGTTATAAGATTCTGCTTCAAATTTATTTTAAAACAATGTTAAGGACTTGCATGAGGATATTTTAGGAGGGATAGGGTTTCAAATAACAGAAAATTGTTTCCTAAATATTTCAAAAATATATTTGTTTTAACTGGCCACAAATGAAACGAGCCACGCCCAAGAATATTATAATTATGAACAACATTATTCAAAGTGAACATTATTTTACATTTTCTTATTATTTCAACTAGTTTCCATCAATTTTAATTATCGCAGTTATTTCAAGTTGCGGAAAATTACTTTATATTGCGTGTTTATTTGTTTTGCACCGGTATGATCCCTTTATATCGTATATTTAGTTTCGTTTGTAACCATGCCAACAATGGCACATATGCCTTTTCCACAGTTCGTACGTGCATTCGTTTCTGAGTTGACAATTGTATGCCCTAGTCAGGTGTACATGAATAAATATAGTCAATCCAAATAGTAGATATATATAAACAAAGATAAACACATTCAGTAAATACATTAAACACGGGGAAAAAACAAACATAACCAGACCAGTGGAGGACGAATGTCTGACTATGGTTTTCATCAGAGCGCGTTGATCAACGCGCTCTGGTCTTCCTTAAACTCAACTGGAATGTCAACAATATAAATATAAATACAATAAATACATGAATAAAAAGAAACCACTATAATACAGTCACCATGCATAATGCGATGCATAAAGGAATACAGCCATACACAGATCACCATGGCATGCAACGAGAAAAGTACAAACATAAACAAATTATAGCTTAAAGTGATCCAGTAACCTTGTTCATTGTCTACAAAACTCACTAGGGGCTTTCCCATGTCTCCTGTACCATGTGTACGTTGGTGTTTGACTTATGCTAAAAGAACAATGAAATGGGTTTTGATTTTTCAAATATCTCGATAATCATGGATAAATTAAGAGTTAAGGAGCATTTATAGATGGTTTCCGACCGAAGTCAAGAGCATCTGAATTCGGCTACCTCACGCGAAACTCAAAGATAAGCTTCAAATAAGTCATTGATTTTCTTTTGTTTTTACTAGCTAATCTTTATTATTTTCTATACAATTCTCACATATAATTCCTACGGAAGTTGCTATATAAAGTATATGAAGTTGCTATATGATAAGAGTATCAATCTTTAATTTTCACGGGGGGGGGGGGGGGGAAATATAAAGTTAAAAGATCACTTAAAGGGGTAGTTTATTTTTGGTAGAGAGGGCGCTGCTCATCACAATTTTGTTGTGAGGTAATGAAAAACTGAGTGTCGAATATGAAAGTACATGCAATTTTAATTCCAGAATAAACTTTATTCGGTCAAAATCGACCCAGAAACAGCTGAAATATCAATAAATATATCTGATCTAATAATTATTTAGGGCCCAAATAATTAGATGTTTTTTTCAAAACATTTGAAAAATGCTTGCACTTTATCACAAATTTTCAAAAGCGTTTTTCAAATAGTTGTTGATGATCTCTCTATTTAATCATTGTTTCAATAAAACATCACATGCATAATTTTGTATGAAAAATGGTTGAAACCAATGCCTTTTTAGAAAGCGCCTCTTGTGTTTTAATGGCTCTTTTTGAATGATAACGGGCTTTTTACTTAATTGTTTGTAATTTTGTATACCTTTCGAGCATGGTGGAGTTATAACTATTAGTTTATACTGTTACTGTCCAGGTTTGGTTACTAAAGTTCAGCTTTACCAAAACTGTACTACCCCTTTAACAATGTTATTACAAAGAACAGATTTTGGCAAGATAAACCAGAAATACAAAAGCATTTATTAGTTTCCGGAATACTTTCTACTCTATTTTGTTGGTATTGTATCGTAAATTTCGACAGTTTCCATCAGTATAAACAATATGATCACCTGACGGTTTGACACGCATCTGTATTTTGGGAAATATGTGATGAACTGGCACGAATCACCCTATAATATTATTGCATATTATCAATAAACCCCTAATTAAAATAATGAAAATATATTATATATTACAAATACTTTCTTTAATCGCATGATAAACAACATGTATTGACATTTCAAATTCACAACAAACCAATAGAGGAATAATGCCCACAACGTGCTTAAACTTGTGGCAAAAGACAAGAGAATACCTATCTTCCGTGTTCAACACAAGTCTCTCAGGATCATATTCCATGACTATATAGTCATAATGATAATAATAACAATAGATTTATGTAGCGCAATATGTAATTGGGTGCAGAGGGCCCCTGATATCTCAAAAACTAAAACCCGAGCCTTTCTAAGAGTTGACTCAATGTAAATTTCGACCCCAAAACCCCCACACATATTCATGAAAGTCAAAGTGACCCATTTTCGAGATACACCCCTTTGACAAACAAAGGCCGAGCAGCACAGGCAGTCAACAGGATCGTGCAGGAATACGAAATTGATTGACTAGAGTAAAACTGAGTCCCCAGATAGAGGGTGCAGATTAATCAAACATGCATTTTCTGTTGTATAATGATATCACGAACCGCAGCTGTCATCAGCATGATCAGGCGAGGTGGCCTATGGAGATGAGAGGTTGGCTCATATCAGTGATGTTGGCCTGGGAGGTACGTGATCTAGTCCTGCGACACGGTGCGGCTCCTTCTCAGTGTGTGTGGGTGATAAAGAAACCTATCCGAAGGTCCTGTATATGGAGAATGTACAAAGAATGTATACAGAATGTTAAACATTACTTAATGTGTAACATGTGTAATATGTCATGAGACCAGTGATGTATTATTACTCCACTCATACTCATTTCACAGGCTTAACGATGACAAAATATTCTGATTAGATTGCACATAGTGTTCCAGGTGTAATATTAAATATATAATATTTTGCACAAGGAAAGTGTGAATAACCCATTGTATTCGTATCACAGAAGTGTATTCATTCATATTATCTACATCACCAATTCAGTGTAACTGTCATCATAACAATTACAAAATGAAGTACAAAGAACCACTTTGTGATTAATATATTTAGGAAGAGTAATGTTGAAATGGTTTAAATCTCTCTTCGTTTTTTTAGGGGAGCCAAGTTCTGAAATGTTACAGACCTATGAACGTATGGGAAGTTTTGGTTCAAAATAGAGGCCTCTGGCTTCATATTAGTGTCCAACAAAAAAATGTTTCGAAAATAATATCGCTAATGATATTCGTTTGTCTCGCAATGTCAAACTAGGAATCTAAACGATCACGACGTTTCGTATGCTACTGCAATACTTTGTCAAATGATAATATCGAATGTAGACACTCGGCTTTTATGCTCTACCGTGGCTCCCAACATCACAATCTCGCATGAGCGATTGCGTTCCTGATAGGTCGACAACGGAACACGCTGATTGGCCGGTGCACACGGGCAAACAACCAAACAACGGGACACTGGATCGGCCCGCCTAACAAAACAGCGTACGATACGTCGCCACGACACTACCCCGACCAACCGGCCCCCAACGGTTGATGCCAAACCCACGGTAGAACCCCCCTAGCCACCTTCTCGCTACAACGCTCATATCTACGTATCAATTTCAGGGCAGGGTGCCCGTATGTTCAATCAATAATAGTAAATATATAATCCATTGCGGATATAGTATCGAAAATAATATCGCTAATGATATTCGTTTGTCTCGCAATGTCAAACTAGGAATCTAAACGATCACGACGTTTCGTATGCTACTGCAATACTTTGTCAAATGATAATATCGAATGTAGACACTCGGCTTTTATGCTCTACCGTGGCTCCCAACGTTGTTTAACCATTAGCTGTCCCTAAGTCTTCCATTATTAAATAGCTATGACACTCATTTTGAGAAAACCGGAAGATTTTCCTTCTATGTTGTTTGCATTTTGATAATTTATCATCCTCAAAATGCACTTGATGAATGTCACGCGAGTTACGCAAAAGGTTGATTTGTTGAAATTACAGTAAATTTAGATTACTTTTTTACAAATGTTTATAAATTTATATGCTTAAATATAGGAGTGATGCTTTATCAGTTGATACAGTAATACAAGTATTTGCTCTACAACCCTACCATAAATAGCTGTCTCAAAAATGCCACGCGAGTCACGTTTGGACTCTGTCTCGCGAGTCACATGCCAGCAATGCATTCCAAAGTCAGAGTAATAATGCCAAATGAGATAGAGTTTGAATGCAAACAATTTAGCTCTAGTTTGTACATGTTTTAAGAGATACTTTATGGATTATAAATTTGATAAGAACATTTCAGAAGTAAAAAATTAACTGTTATACATGTGTACATGCAGCCAGATTACTGAGGATCACTTCCTTGCTGCTCAAGCATTTTATTTCACCTGGCAGTGCATATTTTAAGAAAACAAGGGGGGGGGGGGGGGGGGGGGGGGGGTGGGGCGAAGGAGAGGCGATGGAGTGAAGCGACCAACCAAGTAGGCATGGCCAGGGTTTTATGACGGGGGAGGGGGGGGGGGGGGCAGGGGACAAAAACAGTTTTTAACCGAACGACACCTAAAGTCAACGGGTATTGTGTGCACACGTAGCACACTTGGTGAGCACTTAGGCAAGAAACATGTAGAGAAAGCTGCGGAGTAGGGGCCTGCTATTAAGTACCTGCCAGGGCCCAGGGGGGCAGAGCACGCTAGCTTCTCTGGTTTAGCTGTTTATAAATGTAAAAGCCAAAAAACAGTATTTGGGAATGCCCACACACCAAAAATGAAAAATATGCTTGATATTTTTAATGTCAAGATTTTTACAGAATTTGCTTTGTTAATGACTAATTAAGCATTAAAAGGTTTGAAATTAAAACCATCAGGATACAGATCGATTCATCCGTGTACGCTAACGCACATAGGCGTGGTATGCAGACTTGTCGATACATCCAGCCCGGCGCTAGGGGCGCAGAGAAGGGCTAACAGACAGTGAATGGAGGCCTAGTCTGACTGGTGTGCTGAGATTTTCTTCTGATATTTCTGCATGTAACAATAATACGGTTCGATTTTAACATACAAGCTATTTTTAAACACTAATATAACAATATTGATCAATTAGTTGCCCGATATAGATGTTTTCGGTAACTTACACCAACACTGTTTGTTAGTTCGTTATTAAGTGCACATTGCAAACACCCTGATGGAACCCTGAATGAAAATAGTCAAGGGATACCCACATTGGTAACCTTAATGGGAGTCCAGGGGGCCGAGCACCCGGAAGTTTTAAGGATTGTTGATATCCAGCTAACTAAAGGTGTTGTTCTTACTCATGTAAATACGTACTTAATGTGCAGGGGACTGGGTCAGATGGTCTTAATGGGGTTCTAGGGGGCACAGCCCCCGGAAGATTTTGGTCTTTGTGGATTTGGGCAGTTTAGCACTCTCAAGATATAGTTATGGTTAGGGTGACTGGAGGGGGCCATGTGTCATCATTTTATTGCTATTTCATATATTCTTAACCCTCAAATTGTTGGGGGGATAGTAATAATAATACAGGCCATCCCCCGCACCTCAAATAGTATTTTTTATTTTTTATTTATTTATTTATTTATTTTTTTTTTGGGGGGGGATATATTCCCCCCCCCCCCCCCCCCGGTGATCGACGCTCATGAGATGCCCGCAGCCCCCAGGGTATTCGGGTATCATGCTTGGAGGGGGAGCCCCAAGAGATCCACGCAGCTCCCAGGCTTCAGGTATGTTCGGAGGGGTAGCCCCAAGAGATGCATACAGCCCCCAGGCTTCGGGTATGCTCGGAGGGGGTAGACCCAAGAGATGCACGAAGCCCCCAGGCTTCCGATATGTTTGGAGGGGGTAGCCCAATAGATGCACACAAATACTTTAGTTTAAACAAACCCACATTGATATATTCCTTGTGTCTAAAGCTCCCACTGGGCTATGTACAATATACATGTAGCTATCATGCTTCCAAGGACATGGAAAATAGCGCCACATCATAATCAAACAATGTGAGCCCCCCCCCCCCCCCCCCCCCCACGTCACGTTTTGTGTAGGCTATTACTCAAAATCAGGAAGACTTGGGGTATTTTACATTAACTAAGAATGGGGTAGGGTAGGAAGTTTGATTTCACCAGTCAGTAACCAGATCTCTTCTTTAGATTTATACGAAAAACAATTTGAACAGAGTGATGTCAAGAACCTTCTTTTGTATCACGTCACGCGAGTCACGGTCAAGGATGGCTAATTTCTAAGAAAATATAAATCTTAGAACATATTTTTTTCCTTCCTGCCCATGCATACCCAATATCTTAGTTTTAAAAAGTACTAAAAGTTAAGATTAGAAAGCCAATTTAGTGCTGGTAAACTATTAAAAGTCAGATTTTAGTAAAAATGTCACGCGAGTCACTATGGAATCGATGATATGTTGGATGCAGAAAATAACGCAGACAACCAATTGCATGAATTTCGTTTGGTATATATAAGTGATAAGCTCCCCTAATACAATTATCGCCTTATGTGACTGCACATAAAGCAATAATAGTGTTATCTTCCCCTCTAAAATTACAGGTCTTGATGATAACTTTATTCTCTACATTGAAACACTGTCACACCACTATACAAACGCTCATTAAGAAATGGAAACAGGAAGTTAAACACCGTACCATTCCCATAGTATTAGGAGAGGGGGGGGGGGGGGGGGGGGGGGGGGGTGAGCTACTAAGTCAGGAACTAAACAAGTATAGCAGTGGTATCGAACTTGGCGCAGTTAACTTTTAACACATCATTTCGACAAGAAATACACTGATTTGTATCATAACTCTAATACCAGTTTATTAAGAATATTCTTATAAACATATTTTGGTTTTAAGATCAATCAATTGAATTACTTATTTCGGCTTGTTTTTGAAACCCTTCCATTTTCATTGACAAACTTGATGAATCTTCGAAACTGATGCCTCCGCCATTGTGCGATTTATATATCAAGCACAAATTAATATGCCTGAATTAGTGTAATTTGGTAGTTATTTGTCTACCAGATCTGATATATCACAATTATGAGCTATTTTGGCCTACAGTATATTACATATTTAAAGATTGTTAATGTTACCGTGTAAAGAAAAACATGGCAATGGCTACTCGATCGCGTATTATAATGTTAATGCGCGCTCAGCCCGCGCACTGTCTTTATTTAATTATTCATAATTGTACGCGTACCCAAGTGCGCAAAACAAACTTCACGCGCGATACGCAAATTTGGGGTCGTCAAACTTATCACGTCTTCTTGAAACAATTTTTGAGTTTACGCGAAGTAAACATTGTTATTGTGACAAATACTAAATTTCAATTTGTGTTTATGCTAAATGAAACTATGAACACGTGCCTGTATACAGATGCCAATTATTTATACATGTGCATATAGCCACAGTATGCGACCATAGATTCAAAATGGCCGCCAACTTGTCTAATGTGACCACCTGTCTACAGCGACCACTTTTCGCCGGTCCCTTGAGTGGTCGCTATAGATAGGTTTGACTGTATAACGATAAACGAATGAGCTTCTTGTTATAGTCAATATAATTACCTCAGTTACGCTTCGGGTAATAGTCATTCCAAACCCTTCTCGGTAATAGACTGACTATCACAAGAAGCACATTCGTTAGTTGTATAATGATATATTATAAATATATTACATATATCATTATCTTTAAAACTCAGAAAACGATTTGTATGGCTTTCCCAAGGGACCAGCTCCCTTTAAATACATAGTTATACACAGTGGCGTAGCTATGTGGGGGGGGGGGGGGGGGGGCTGTGCCCCCCCCCCCCCCCCAATAATTTTGAAAACATAAGGGGCCATTTTTTGAAAGAACAAAGAAATACATAAGGCGTGCCCCCCCCCCCCCCCCCAATCAGTCCGACCACGCTACGCCACTGCTTATACATATATAATGTCTTGGTGACATTATTCCCCACCATGAACAGATTGTCACAGCTACTCACTGGTATAAGAAACAATCGCGCAATAACAAATGGAAACAGATAGTGTGACATCGTACCAATGCCATGTGTAGTATTAGGGGAGGGGGATAGCTACTATGTCAGGAACTGAAAACAATAACCATCATCACAATGACAACTTAAAATAAAACTTACAATGTATCTGAATTTCTTAGTAAAAGAAACAATTTACCCTTTCAAAGTTATAAATATGTGTTTTTTCGAATTATGTAACACAGGCCTAGGACTATGGTAACCGTATTTATACAATCATGTAAATTGATGAAATATTCGTTGGGAATTTCCGCAGTAAGATCAAATAACTATGTAGTAAATATGGCAATTAATTAAGTACAAACAAAAGAGCTAAAGAGAGATTACTATGTTTATACATGTTGCATTGCTGCCTATATGTTGTAAATAGCAAGAACAGATTTCATACACAAAACTCCTAATGGGTCATAGAGGAATGAGGTAACAGTAAGTGAATCACATTCTGCGCACAAATGAACACTCACCCCATCAACGTTCACCGCTATACAGCCCTGTGGCTCTGGCTGATCGATGCGTGTCAGGTGTGTGTGCAGTCTGCCGGTCTCTGCTACACCACACTCCCCGATGCTGTAACATGAAAAGCAATGTGCACCGTGTCAATATCATACAATGCAGTGCATGGTTTTTTACATGATTAGCAATTGTTTTCAGTATTTATCAATGTGAATTAATAATGATGTCATATTTTACAGCAACTTTAACAAATATCTGAGCATGCTGAATTTAAATTTAATGAATATTCAATGTAGTTTTATTGACCAATAAATCATCATTTTAAAAAAAATCTTAATTATAATAATTTTTGTTTGAAATAAAATGTTTACACCAATCATTGTTATCATACAGACTGTGCTCAAATTATCATACGTGATTCCAAAAGAAATGCGAGTATGAATTTGCCCATGTGTGCTTGAAATCAAACTTTGTTTAATACTAATACTAGGCCTAGCTATGATTTCATTGTTTAGTCAAAACTTTGATCACGGCATTTCTAGTGTAAGACTCCATATTAGCCACTTACAGGTGCAACCAAGAAGTAAGTCACCCTAGCCTAGGCAACTTGTAACAATACGGTTAGCTTTGGAACATTTGTATAATATTTGTATATATTTTGCCAAATCGAGTGAGTGGGATGTTTCATAAACAGCTGTTTCAGAGTAGACGCCCTGTATATTGACATTCTATGTTCACGCTATTATGCGTAGAGAAAGAAGTAGGTCAAGGTCACGTGTAGAACACACAGCTCGCATTCCTCCCATGGTTCCCTGTACGTGTGTAATCAACGAACGTTGAGGGCGTATAACACTTGCGTGTTGCCTCGAGGAAGGTCAACTCGAATTATTTTTTGTGACCACTTGAAGGGCGCCCCAGTTGACAGTAACGTTTTTCCGTAGATTGTAGATTTGATAGAATGATACACCAACCAGAAGTCCGATTTTGTACAGATTGACACTGAACATCTATTTTTTTCTGGACATTTCATCAGATATGTGAAATGTAACCAAAATTGGTCATTCAAATTAATTTTTTAATAAAAGAAGTTACACCGGCATTCCTAAGTTATTACACATATTTGGCATTTCAACTGTGTGTACAAATCACAATAGTGACTGAGCCTTTTAAAATAGCAGACGACAATTACGTACAGCTGTTGAACGGCGGAATCCAACTTTCACAAAATAGTAAGTCGATTTTATTTTAAAATGCTGTAATACCTTATTTTATAGATTGTGTCTACTTGTCATCATGTCGACAATTTGATTGAAATAATATCTGAAACTAGTTTGTGAGTTCATTTTCATTAGGCCTATTAATTTGAAAGAAATATTTGGAAGTGGAACTGGTCTGACTGAGGGCGGGGCGCGGCTGGAATAGATCGACAAATCTTTTGTTTTTGTGGCATCTTTTAACATTTAATTTCAGTCTCTTACTGTCGGCCATTCTACAGACTGTCCCAGAAAAAACGAAACCGGGTTTCATGGCAGAAATTTTCTGTCATAATGAATAATTTCTTTGATGATATATATATGTCTGAAAAGCTCTGTGTCTCTTCTTTCATTTGATGTACAACTTATGGCACATAATTCACGCAAGACTGAATTAGAACAATGGAAAGAGGTGTTACCAAAATTCGATTTGCGCGCAGAAATTGCAAGTTTGGGTGAGGTTTTGGGGTGAGTTTTAACGGTAGTAAACGTACTTATTTTGAGAAAAGACAAACACCTCATAAAAATACATAATTTTATCTTTTATATGACACCTCATGATTAAAAAATAAATGATTTATGCCAGAGAACGAGTACAATGAAATCATGCTTGATTCCAGCCCAAATGGGTAATTTTCCTGATCTAGCCTGTTTCCCATGGTTTCCCTGATCCCCATGTTTGTGTAAATTCACTCATGCATCAAAGTCCATTGTCAGGAAAGGTGAGCGACTTCTTACTCAACTTTCACTCATTTGGGCAGAAATCAGGCATGGTTTCATTGTACTCGTTCTCTGGCATAAATCATTAATTTTTTTAGCATGAGGTGTCATGTAAAAGATACAAATATGAACTTTCATGTGGTGTTTGTCCTTTTTAAAAATAAGTACGTTTACAACCCTTAAAACTCACACAAACTTAAAATTTATGCGTACAAATGGAATATTGGTAACACCACTTTCCATTGTTCTAATTCAGTCATGCTTGAAGTATGTGCCATAAGTTGTACATCAAATGAAAGAAGAGACACAGAGCTTTTCAGACATATATATATCATCAAGGAAATTATTCATTATGACAGAAAATTTCTGCCATGAAACCCGGTTTCGTTTTATCTGAGACACGGTGTATTACTAAAATAACCAGTAAAATAGGCAATGAAAACGATTCATTTTGTCGATCGATCTAACTCTAAGACCGAATAATGGATGGCAACAAAGACATGCAAGTGCTGAACTTCTAAAAGTAAAAGTCGGTAACTTCACCGGCTTTGCCTTTGCCGGTGCCGGTGGGCTAGAACTAGAAGTGAGCCACGCCGGTCTTGTCGGCAGGCGAAGCTAGGCTAAGGTGTTCCTCTCTCATACTCGGCTTCTCTGGCCGTCTCGGCAATCTGGACTAATAATTATACTCGGCCTTAAAACGATGGTTTGCCATCTACCTTAGATAATCCAAGAACCGGTAATGTTTAATCACATTAGATTTAGAGAGATCAGTTGACTTGTCCTAGCATCTTTCAATGATTTATTAATCATTGATTTTTTATTGCGGTCCCGACTCCTGCCTGGCCCTGGTTAATAATAATTTATTTAAATTTAAATTAAAAACAAGAAAGATTCCGAGAGTGAGAGACTGACCCTAGGCCTGGCTAATTGTTTTCTTCCAGCCACTGCACTGACATTCAATTTGTCCTGCAAACACATGCCAGCCCCAGACTGGAAAGCATTAATTCACATTTTTATCTGATGTTTTAGTTCAACCCCATACTCTGATTGCACGTTTAGGATGTATCGTTTGTAGCCCATTCTAAATCATTGATGACAATACAAAATGATGGACCAAGAAATGTCTAAGTAATAAAAAAAAACTTCTTTTCAAGGATTTTTTTTTAACGTTTACTTAACTGGCTCTTGACTGAAAAGTAAATGTAGTACCTAATCATCAGTTTAAACCCTAAAGTCAATCAATCAATTTTGCATTTTTTAACTGAGACTTTACAGGAGCTCGTTTGTCATTTCACTGTTTTAAGGAGCTAATTACTAATCTGCACTCTCTGAACAGATGTATTTTTTTACTATTTTGGTCTAGTATTTTCATTCCACATCAAGAACATGTTAGTGAAATTAAGTGAATATTTTTTCTTATGAATGTTATATTTTTTTCATCTCATAGCAATATTTTGAGGATGTGGTTCAACAAGGACTGGCGACTGGTGATAGGCTGGTGTTACAGTGGTACTTCAGGATTACTTATCTGCCGGTTCTTTACTCGCTATGCACAGCTAGTCAGCTATCCACAGGCACAGGTATTCTTTCTACTATAATTTAATCATCCCACTCATTTTTTTGGTGCAGGATTCTTTTTTTTTTCATAGGTTAGCTTTTTCCCCGTTATTTATAATTAAGTATTAATTTGGATAAGAGGAATAATTAAGGCCATTCAAGTTTTTCTTTTCATATTTTGAATTCATTATTTATTGGTATTATACATCCTAACTATCTCGGAGATCAACTTCTCAGTGAATTTATTTATTGGTTTGTGGCAATGAATGATTAAACTTTAAGCTATATAATTCAAGCAAATTTCTTCATTGTGTTCAATATCATTTGTCACCTTCTTATTAAATTTATTTGCATGTTTTGGTAATTTTTGTTGATAACTTTTATTACTCTACATGCTTTTTGAGGTCAAGACAATTTATTTTAAAGTTTATAAAGTTTTATTAATATTAACTCATTCATGACTGTTCCCTAAAAATACTCCACTCTGTTTTCCATGGACTCGAGAATATGTTATACCAAAATCAATAAATGAAAGTGCAATTGCTATCTATAGTCTAACATTCTTTCTCTGTGTGTGTTTGCATTCTTTAATTACAGATCTTTGGACTATAGGAGCATGACAGATCACCATGGATGTTACTTGGTAGTGTTCACAAGCAATGGACAAGCCATGCTATATCAGGTACCTCGTTATAATGAAGTTTGGTATATAAAGGTTCCACTAACAAAATTAGGCATTCCTAATTCTTTTACATCCAAACATATGGGAACTGATCAGAAATAAATTAATTTAATGAAAGTGAGCAAAGAAAATAGGCTTATGATTCTACCTAAGACCTGTCAATTGCTTTACTGTGTTCTAACCCGCACTGAGCTAGAATGCATCTCATAGTGGTACTTTCCTGAACCCGTCTAGTATGTGCATTGAGGAAGAATCTTTGAAGGAGTGCCATGTAGCTCAGAGGTTAGAGACTTATAGAGCATGACCTTGCAAAAGTTGACGTCTCTAGTCATTTTAGTTGGTGAAATCATTTGCAGTGATACAGAATTAAAATGATGCAAGAAAAATGATATTTCCATAATCTAATTGTCTAACCCTCAGGCTCATTTCTTTTCTATTCTGAATCCGTATTATAGATTTCCATTTTCCTCATGGTCAAGTTAAAAGAAAAATGATAAAATCGCCCCATAACAAAAATTGATTGAATCACTTTCATTGTAGGCAAACCTGAATAGATGTAATATTTTGTTTGTGAAAATTGATCATTATTATAGTGGAACCTCTTTATAAGGAGACCTGTTATCACATAAGTTACCTGATAATGATATAGTGCGGTAATTGCTTTAAACCCAAGGCTATCTGAGAACCATCATGCTCGTTATAACAAGGTTTCACTTTACAGATTGGTAAAAGATCTTAGTTAGACTGATGAAATGGCTGTTACAACCTTTTGTTATTTCAAGATCTGAATTTTAAAAATGTTCCCAGGTATTTTCTGTAGTATATTATTAGGGTCTTTTTCTTCCGTTTGGTACAGTCCACCAGCGCGGTGTATTTTTGTAGGAAAACCCAGACTAGTTGCAGTCTAGACAATTCTAGATTTGCCTAACTGAATGTAGGTCAAACAGTGACCTGTTGTAACTTGTAAACAACATAAACTATGTAGACTGCAATTGCATTGTACATGTGATGTGCATGGGTTGCATGCATAGCTTTAGGCATGCACTTTCTGTATACAACCAGAGTGTATATAACCAGTGTGTACATACAAGCTGATTTGAATATACTCTCCCAATGAGTTCAATAAACGATGCATGAAAGAATGCATTCTTAACTGAAACGAATGGTGCGATGTGTAATTATTGGTGGTTTAGACGACCAGCCTTCAATTTACCTCAACATGCATGCAGAGATTACATTTCCAAGCCCCTTCTCAGGCTAGCTTTAAAAACATTTTTTTCCTTCATATTATAATTATCTCTCAAGTCTCAACCATTTGCTTTGTCTTTCAAAAAGAGGACATCATGTTTAAATCTATTCAACTCTCACTCATTCATTTGATTTACAGTCAAATTAATGTATTACAAACTTGGTCTCGGTGTGTAGATAAATAGATTCATGCAAAAGCCACATTTTTATCAATGAATGGTTTACTTTCATTTTCTGCTTGCATCCATCTACAACTTTCAATATTGCAAACAAAATAATCTATGAAATATCATAATTCAAGAACAAATCTTAATACTTTGGTATCTAATGTTTATTTCTTATTTTTAAATTGAAGCTAAATGAGAGATATTTGTTATTTTGTTGGCACACTGATTGTGGTGATAATGGTTAGTGGATGATGTTGAGTGTTATGGTGGAATTCCTGATTGGAGAGCTCCTCTTAACTAACAGGGTGTATGAAGTGTGGCATGATAGTCTTATATTTTCCCCTTCAGGTCAGGATATTTTTGTCAAATCATTGCAAAACATGTATGTTTTACTATTTTGACCCCCTCCTGTTAAATGATTAGTTGAAAGGTGGCTATAATTGATGGTGATTAAAGAAATTGATGTAAATTATTTTGTTTTGATAAATGGTGCATAGTCTTCAAGCCTGAAGCTGCACTTTATTGGAAGAGGAATAAGACATCGACATCTATTCAGTGGAATATTACAGGCTTGATTCTGGACCACCCCCATCCTTTACCCAAATGAGAAACAAATGGAAGTATTATGCCAGTTTCCTTTTACGCTGCCTAGCTTCCTTTTTTTGTTGTTGAGTTCCTGGAGTAAAGATTTACAAAATAATTCTATCTATTTTAGGCATTAAACCCCCTTTACATCTACAATGCAATCATGACCACATATTCAATGAAAGATAATATAATAAAGGGGTTCAAATAAGTAAGCCTACACTCCTAAAGAATGGACACCATGTTTATTTTGGCTAATTTCTCCCCACTCATGATCATACTGGTTGATGCAGGCAACTATGTACATGCCTTTGGGGTTGGATAGTCTTATACCCCCCCCCCCCCCCCTACAAAAAAAAAAATGCAATTTGCACATGATTTCATTACGTTTCACCCAAGTTAGAAAATATCCGCTTCTCAGGCCTGAGGAGAGGTTGAGAGATTTGTGCCTCTAGTAGAATTTTGTCACCGTTTACACCGTTCTTATCGGTTTACTGCGTGTAACCGGAGGAGATTATCTCTATAATACCACTAGGTCTCGGGGGGCAGTTAACAGGGCATGGAATGTTGACGAAAGCTTTTAAAATGGTTGAGTTGATTTCCACCGTGGTGGAGGTCACGGCTAACTTAGTGAAACGTAATGTGAATTGACTTTTCTTTTTGTTTTGCAAACCAGATCTAATTTAAATGTAATTAAACCTGGTCAAACGTACTATTACCCCAAATAAGGGCTTAAGGCTAAGACCTATCTAAATAGGGCCTACCCTAGCCTCCCTAGGCTATGTCTAAGCTAGACATTTCTTTTTTTAACTTGACTCAACAAAAACAGGTATCAAATTCAAGCGAGTAAAAAGGTCCAATAGTCAATACAAGACTCAAAGATTGAGGTGAAATCTCCAAGAACAAGACTAAGTTACATGATTTGGGTTGGAATTGATAAACTGGATCTCCTTCAATAATGATACAAAGTAGGCCATACAATAAGGTAAAAATAAAACCACCGCTTTCGTATAAAGACCGAGACGCGGGACCGAGACTGATGAGCAAGCGTCGAGTCAGAGCCGGAGCAGAAGCCCGGTGAATGAGCGGCAGACTAGCCTCGCCTGCCGCCGACCCGACCGGCGTAGCTCATTCTCAGACACCGTATCGCGAAGTCACTTGCCGGTCACTATCGTACGTATACAATGTCAAAGCCAATGGGCAAGAGTAAGTCGAAAATTTGTTTTAAATAAAGCACATTAATGTGCTTAATCGGCAGAGTCGCCACAGAGTCTAGTTCTAGTTTAAATTATGTTATACGCTAACGTCAGTTAATTATCCTTAGTCTAAGACAGGAATAAATAGCATACAAATACAATTCCGGCATTTTGAAGAATGCTCGTTTTTGTCGTCTGCTTAATATCTCGATACGTCATCCTCACTCACAAACGGTTTGTGTACACACAGTTTTGCCGACAAAAATTGTTATTATCATGAAAATGCCGATGCGGTTTATTTTAATAAGACTATGATTGGAATGAGCGATTTTGTAAAAAATTCCCATATTCATGAAATGTCAAACAAAATTATATATTTAGTGTCAATCTGTACAAAATCGGACTTCTGGTCTATTTATCAAATCTACAATCTACCGAAAAACGTTACTGTCAACTGGGGCGCCCTTCGAAATGGTCACAAAAAATAATTCGCGATTTCTCATAGACTGCGTGTATAACAATATACGAGTTGACCTTCCTGAAGGCAACACGGTCTCGTGTTTACCGCCCTCAACGTTCGTTGTGTGTAATATAATGTATCGCGTGTTCGTGTCACAATACACTGCCAGCTATTCGTATGTTGTGTAGTGAAGTGTGTTCTACAACATGTAACTTGCCGTAATATATTCAGCATGAAACCGACTACATTAATAATAATTAGTACATTTGAAACCGGCGAGTTATCCTCCCTTCCATCTTTACCCCAGCATTATTCTTTCAATTAATTTATTGTATTGTTTGATTTATTTTGTTTTATATTAATGTATTCCCACCTTTGTTCAAAACAGTAATATGTATACCCTACAAATGAAAAAAATAAATAATATTGAATTGTAAAATTTGTCAAAATGACGAATGATTATTACTATTATTATTATTATTATGATTAAGCTTACAAATCATTAAATTAAGAAATGTTTATAAGAGTCAATGTCATAGTCTCATAGACATACACATTACACTTACAGAAAACTCCCTTGCAAACGCCAACGGTAGAACATTGAATGGGGGAAAAGAAAAAAAATTGTTGTTTTATAAAGAATATATCTTTAGCATAAATCGTCCTACGAAACAATCCGAGAAACAATCATGCAAATAATTGACCCGAAATCTGCACACTTCAATGCAACTAATGATACCATATTATACACTCACTGGATGTGCGTCATGGTGCTGACAGCCCTGCCCGCCTCCACCCAGCGGACGAGGGTCTCCTCATCGATGCGCAGCCTCACCAGCCAGATCCGCTGCAGTGAGGTCAAGGATTTAAAGCAGGAAAACAGCTTCAGGGAGAGAGCTTCGTCTAGCTCGGCGTGCTCTATGCGGATTGTAGTTATCTAGATGTACAAGGCCAAGGGGAAGGAAGAAGAAGTAATTAGTTCTCAAGAAATACCATACATTCATGTTAACGAGCTATTACATACGAAATGAAAATGTATTGAATTTAAATTAAATGAAATTAAATGGAATCTATTTTTTGTTTATAATAAATACTATTCTTAGTTCATATTAATAAGAAATAACACCGCAGCACGATCCGCCACAGTGAGGTCAAGGATTGAAGGCAGGGCCAGGGGGAGAGCTTCGTCTAGCTCAGTGTACTGTAGTGTATGCTGATTTCATATCTAGATGAAAGCAGGGGAAGGAAGACACAGTAATTAGTTCCCAAGAAATAGTAAACATTCATGTTAACGAGCTATTACTTAGAAATGCATTGAATTGAAATGAAACGAAATGGAATCCATTTTGTTTCGAATCAATAATAACTAAAATTAACACTTCAATATTGACGCGTATATTCTCAGTTTAGATTAATAAGAAATAATTTTGTTTTAATGATACATTTTTTTAATTGATGACTTGACTGAAAAAAAAAGTAATGACTAATGGAGGCTATGATGTCATTATTAACAACGTTTTAAGCCGACAATTATCTCCTAGACACAAATGTATTTCCATCATTCAAACGTTTTCATTCAATGTTATAAATGATTACCTCTTTTCCACCCTGAGAATCCAGGAATGGTATTCTGTATGTAAGGATCTTAGGACTAGGAGGTGAAGTTGATCCTAAGTCTCAAGATCAACTTTGGTATTTTGTAAGTTGCTCTTAAGGTTGATCTTAAGCCTAAGATCAACTCCAAGTGATTAGGTCTGCAAATGTTTGTAAATTACCTGTCCTAAAGTTAATTAATAAGACGTATTCTGTAACAGCAGTTATTATATGGGTCAACGCGCGCTCCTGCCACGTCTAGTTATAAACGGGTTGGTTTGTTTATTCATACTTCTATGGTCTAGACTTAGCCATTGCATACACGCAACAGATCAACTTTACAGAATACCAATTTTGCCGATCTTAGGGAGGTATTAGTCGTAAAGTTGATCTTATTATTATTAAGATCAATTCCGAAGATAACTTTAGGATGAACTTTCAGAATAGCCTACCACGGCCATCCCTGTCTTGTGCCCGTTCCCATTTCAATTGCGCATGATTTCCAATCAATGGAGTGATTTGGAATTACATTTCAAATTCATTGGTCACAAGATCAGCTGAACACATGACACGGGCATGGCCGGCAACGCTTATCAGTTATTGACACCTGCATAATCATACTGCGTTCATTGCTAGAAATAGAATAATGCAGACAAATTGACGCACCACGTGAACAAACATAAATAAGCCTTAAATAATGTATTATAATAAAAACCTAGGAATGTCGCCCGCGACAATCCTATTTCTGTCACAGATTGTCTGCGGCCACTAGCGCTCTGCACGAATTGACGATGGCGACATTTTAAAAAGTTTGCATTGTCATTACTCAAGTCAAGATTATAAATTGTATTGGACCATTTTTCGGAACACTGTCTGTGGGCCATGGCCTCGGAACGGTTAAGGTAACAGTTAATCATCACTTATCAAATTAGATATTTGCTTATACATTGCATTGTCATAAGATTAAAAAACATGTTTAAACTTGGCAATAATAACATTTAAATTTAAATTATAAGCGCCGAATCACCGTACGACGACGCTATCTTTAAAAAATGTACACAGACACAGCACAATTCGGTCACTCTCATTCTTTAAGTTTGATGAATCCTTAACAATAATTATAACAAATACATTTTTTACTTAATTGTTCCATTTTGTAACGATATGAAATCTTTATTATACACACTGTTTAGAAAAGAACAATATAAACATGTATTCAGTACAAAAAATCATTGTACTTACATTTTGTTGACGATCTTCAGCCGCATCAGCATGTGGTTCACATCACGATTCCCAAAGCAGTTTAGTCTTTATGATTTGGTTTTACGACTCGATATCGATCGAGCGAGCTAGTACTAGCGTATAGCGCTAGCAGCTAGCGCAGCTGCTCTGAGCTGAGCTAGCTGAGTGCATGTGCAACGTCATGCTCATTTGCATACGCGCGCCTGCTTTGGGAACCGTGATGTTGTAATCAAAGTTATATTTCTGTAATAATGTATGCCTTCCCGTTAATTGTTTTTACTACAAAACATTTCATATGATAGCATTTTGTATTGGCTAAAAGATAAAGTATTACGTTAAAAGATATAGTTAGTAGTTTAAGAAATTTAAGACATTTAAGTGCGTGAAATTGAACATAATTCACTTAATTAAGCCGCAGCTGCAAGCCAGTGCGCAAAGAATATGAAGTGCATAATATAATTATGTACGCATCATCAATTATAGGATTTTGGGGGTAAAATTGTGGTTTTATCTAAGACTTTATTATAAGATTAAAGTATTTCTTTATATGAGCATGGAGGAATGATGGTGCTCTTTTAAAGGATGTATTATACATTTAAATAGTGTTTAATAACTAAAATTTCTGAAAGCGTGTACCATTACTCGGTGTTGCATTACAAAGCTGCGCTGTGCTCTGATTTCCCCTACGCCGCATTAAATGGGTCAGAATTTTGAAAAGTGCACTTTTCGGCCCAAACAGGGTAAAATTCAATTTATTTTTTTAATTCAAAGACATCTATCTAATGTGAAAGCATGCAATCCTAGCTTTCAGGCGTACCCCATTATACTGGGAAACTCCATGTGGTTCCGTTTTTATTCACTGTTGAAGTAACCCATCTCCAAAAGGCAAACGTCCGTGAGGGATTATGTAGATATAGATTTAGTACCCATATATCTCATTTATGTTCTGTCATATACAGCTTATATTCGGACAATTTACTTCTAAGACTTGCTTCTCTCTGTATGCCAAACGTGGATTGTATTTTATTTGCCAAATAGCAAAAAAAAAAAGGTCCAAACTTTGACTGAATAGTTAAATATTTTTTTTAATAATGTGTTATTCGGAACCTTTGCTTTTCTTTAGCCGCATTTTTTAGGAACGCACATATATTACGCTCGTATTCCCGTATCACATATTTTAATGTGCATGTTAACAGGATCAATTGCTGTCTAGATCATATATTGCATAATTACATGACCAAAGAAAGTATAGTTTTCATCACGGACGTTCGCCAGAAACAAGAATGTTGGCAGAATGATCTGATCTCATCAAAAAGAGTTTCTATTCTTCGTATATGGCTTCAAAACAGGGTCATTATACAAACAAACTTGAACATTGCAATAAATCTTTTTAAATGGTTTGGTTTTTACATAGACCTGGTCGTTATAATGAGTCCTATTATTGGTTTAAATTGATTTAATGCTTATAGAACATTATGATGATAATACTTTATCTATTCCTATTATATTTAAGCTAGAGACCATGTATACATCCTAGTCAGATATAAAAGTAACATTTCCAAGTCGCCTGGTCCCTCTTTCTTATTATATTGTTTTTAATTACAATTTCACGGACGTTCGCATACATTTCACGGACGTTCTCTGCCTGAACAGTCTTACAGAAATTATACACAAACCAAAATAATAGATTATATATGGGTCTCTCAAAGTCAAAATACATCTTAAATATTTATGGCAAGGTTTGAAACGTGTGATAGGCATATATTAACATAATGTTGGCACTTACATTTATTCTGTACTTAATTGACTCGAGATGGGACACTTGGGTACCACTATAGGCAATTCGAGAACGTCCGTGAAATTAATACGAACGTCCGTGACATTAAGACTGATGTGAGAAACCGTATTCTGGTAACAGGAAAATGGCCTTTATTCAGATTATACATGTTATTTAGGTTTGCAGAAATGTTGTAAAATCATTTATTTACAGAAGTATAGTAACATTTATGTTATAGAGTGCCCAACCGGGGAAAGCCGGTGCAAAATTAGGGGTTACGATTTCCACAGGTCCACTAAGAGTGATAGTTATAGCAGACATGTGATTATAATTAATTCAGATAGCTAAAATCATATCAACTGATACATTTATACGTTTTATATTGGTCTGGAGGAGATTCAAATAAATGTTGTCATGTATTTCGATTCAATTCGTATATGGTTTATTAATTGAAAATACATATATTTATCTATTCCAGCTATATGGCTGAATTGCTTATATGTATTTTCACAAAACATAAAACAAACTGAGGGTAACAAAAGCCATGAGCAAAGTAAACAATATATTCGTATAACTTATTTCTTAAATAAATACATATAGATTGCATTTTAGATCATACATGTAGGCTATATGTTTTGTATAAAGAAATATTAGACATATAGAAACCATTACGCTAAATATATACGCTACGCTAAACATATTTTATGTGTTTGTTATCGCATTTTATTATTATAATTATTTAGAAAGAATATTTTAATAAAATGTAAAACCAATAATAATACAAATATAATAATAAATGCAATCATTTTAAGGGCTAACTGTTTAAATCTAATTTACAGAGATTATAAACTGTTTTATAACATTAATATGTCAAAGTTAAATCTTGCAAATAATCACGTTGATAGTTAATTCCGATGTTTCCTGACCCACATCTCGTTTCCTAATTGTTAACCTCCAATCGGTTTCATTGTTTTAATTAGAATTAAGAACAATGTTGACCTTGAATGGTTTATTATAAATATTGCGCGAGCTGAAATTTAGTTGACTGTACAATATTATAATGATCCTAGCAAAAACAATATTTTTGGTATATCAGGAAAGAACAAAACAGCCAATATTATAAGTAATGTTACGATGAAGTCATCAAAATAATGTATAAATCTTACAATCTCTATTAAATGGAAGAAGTCCAACAAATCTATTCCCTTGCTAGATATAATTTCAAACGATACCACATAATTTGGCACTATAAGAGATTGAAGCAGAGATGCTTTGAAAACCGATTCATACGTCATCATAATAATAAATGCGTTTGTCTCTATTAGATCTGCATACTTACGGGCTGGATATTGCACCTTTGCACATCACGCATAAATTATGATTATATTTTATTATCATTATTATCATTATTATTTTAATGATTTATTTTATTTTTTTGAGGGGGGGGGGGGGGGGGAAGAGGGATATGCATGTATTCGTTGCTTTTTCGTACAGTCAATATTGTAAAGCAAGTCGCTATCCTCTCGCAAGTATAGCTGACGATCTTTGTGATGTACCTCTTCTTTTCAAACAACTGGCGTCATACAGCCATTTAGTTGGACTTAAATCCGACAGGCAGATGAGAAAACAGTCTCAAAGCCTGCAGCAGAGGTGGAGCCGACAGTCTCAAGTTTTGCAGAGGGTGGGGCAACAGTTTCCACTCAGACCTTCGGTTGCAATGTTGTTATTGCGCCATATACCCCCTTTTTACCATTATGTTTTGAACAGCTTTCTTTCGCTTGTAGGCCTGCGACTGTGCACAATCATAATCTTGGGGTTTGCCTTCCTTTAGTATAATGTCTACGCTGCACGGGTAGAAGTAAATATAATATCTAGGGGTATTACAAAACAGCTAAGCAAGGTGATCAAATGTAAAACGAACCTCCGTGATGGTGACTAAAAATCAACATATTCATGTGTGGTTGGCAGTGACCTGGGTCGAAAGGCACACACAAGTGCCACCTGCTGTCAAAAAATTGTGCCAGTACTTGAACTTTTACTAAGATTGTTTGGGCCATAAATGACGATGAACGTCCGTGAGCACAACATTTCATACGTTTGGTACAGTTAAATGACTTGCAGGAAATACATCCATATGAGATATGAGAGACATAACAATGTACTAACAACATCAAACGGTATCAACTTGATGTGAGCGTTTAACATGGTAACATTATTAGAACAATTTTCATAATCGAACGTCCGTGAACGAACGTCCGAGCGAACGTCCGTATCATAAATAGTTGTCAAAAAGCTTCGAAAATGCCTGATATAAGTTTTTGGTTAGCTGCTTGCCAAATAAAATTGCTGTACCGGTGTCTACGTGCAGATAAGCAGCCTCAGATTCGTAATTGGGTCTACTCTTGCCGGACGTTCGTTTTCATCACGGACGTTCACGAAGATCAGTTTTCGGCCTAAACCAAACATTGTATTTGATAGATAGTTTTCAAATAGGCAAACTACTGTGGCCCTACTGTGAGTTCATCAGACTGACCCCAGCAATTGATGACTAGGATGCACTTCGCTGAGCAGTGATGATACAAGACGACAGAACGTCCGTGACGAAATCCAGTATAATTTCATACAAAAAAATGTTACTCCGCGAGCAGGAGTAGTTAGCCAACAATTTTTGTAAAATGTGTTCAGTGGATTCAACCCTTAGTTTTGGAAATGGTTTTTGTTTTGACAACTAAGTAGAATTCTGGTCGTATGGATTTTAATGTATGTTCACGGACGTTCACTTATTATGACCTTTCCTATTGAAATTTACCCTGAGATCATATCAATGCCGCTCTACCGCCAATTCTTATATGATATATGCTCAAGACATGTAAGATAGAAAATATAGACATTAATGCCTTTAAAGTTGATTAATATTTTTTTTATCAGGTTAAAAAAATGCATAATTTTGTGGAAAATGCCAATTTATGCTATTTTTTCACATTTGAGGTCCTGTGGCATGAAACCAAATGTTTGAAATGATATAAAACTATACATTTTCTGAAAGCCTTAATACTACTCTTTAATATGAGACCAAAAACAGATATATCAGAGTTAATGGTGAGACACAGCAAATGATAGAAGCGCTCAAGGTCTGGAAATGGCCAAAAGTGCACATTTCAAAAATCTGACCCAAATACGTATATAAAGGGTGCCCCCACCTCCCCCCCCCCCCCCCCAAACGGAACGGGGCACTTTCCAAAATATAGTAACAAAATGATTATGTCCATCGGATAGGTCTTTTCCAATAAAAAACGATACCAAGAACAGTGATTTTGGACAAGTATATAGATTTTGTTTTAGGACGTCTTAAGTGAGACCATGCATGTCAGGTTCCCATTTTTGTCATTTTTTTTACAAAGTGAGGGCCTGATAAATCGCACTTCCTGCCCGTCATAGCATCGAACCACTATGCCCATTCTTTCTGCACACAGCTGAATGCACACTAACAATGGCGCGCCGAACATAATCGACCTTGCAATTAACCCTTGGACCTCGTAGGCCCCTCGTAGGCTATACTGTTGCAAGATATGGTGATCGAGCTTTTTCAGTAGGCTAATTGCCCCTATCCTTTGGAAAAAATTACCAGCGCATATTCCCTTGACCAGTTTAAGACCTTGCTTAAAAATTAAACCTTTTTAATTCATAAATGATATTCTACACGGGTTCAGTTGTAAGTCAGTCAAAGGAGGTGCACACCGTCTTATTTCTTGTATGTTTGATAGTTATGTTTGAATGATCTCATTTGTATTATGCATGATTTATGGAAAAAAGAATAGATTTATAATTTGTGTGTTTATTATAACTTTTGGTTGTTAATTTGTAGACCGATAATGGTACGCTTAGAAACAACCGTATTAAAGCGCCTTACAAATGTCGTGTATTATAATTATTATAAATTTATTTTCTTATATTTCGTAATTAACAAGTTGCAATACTTGACGTGCTCGAGAATGACTGTAGTTATGCGTGTGATAGATGCGTGTGATAAGTATTTGTTATGCACATTGGTATAGCATATTATAAAGTTAGTCTAGTGGGTAGAAGGGGTGTTCGTGCACCCCGATGAGACAAATTTTAATTTATGTTACTTTATGTAAAAAAATGTGTAGAAAACGATTAGCTATGTTAACAGCGCCAAAAAGTGTCCCATGTATGATTTTTATGCAAATTTATGCAAATTATGGTAGCCATTTTGGTTTTAGACTAGTATTCATATTTTGATCATTGTCAAAGATATTTTTTTTAAAGAAAGAGTCCAGACTAATGTTTTGAAGGTCAGAGAATACGATTTTATAATTAAAAATCTGATCAGATGGGTGTATGACATCATAATATGCAAATTAGGGGCAACATTTGCATAAAATCAATATTTTCTGCATAAATAGGCGTCTATTTAATTTTGCAACTCATGAAAACAATGAATGAACAATTTCTTTTGTCTATAAAAAATAAGTTCAATATATCTTCATATAAAATAAACCTTATCAACTTTACTGCAAAACTTAAATATGCAAATTTATGCAAATTATAATCATTGGTACAATTAACAATTAACATATATTTTATGAGTTGCTTTCTTTTTAATCAAATACGGCACTTGAAGTTTCTAAACATATGTATGGAAGGTCAATGAGTGTCATTGAATGGTGTATGAAGATAATTGAAGACTATGTGACGTCACAATATGCAAATTAGTGGCAAAATTTGCATAACAATAAAGATATTCTGCATGAATCAGGTGGTTTTCCTGTGTTTGAGCCATGCAAACATTAAATAAACAATGTTTGAAGGCATACATAGAGACTTTGTAAAATATCTTCATACAAACCAAACTTCAACAAAATAACTACGAAACATAAATATGCAAATGTATGCAAATTGTCCCCACAGAACATAATCCATGTATTTTAGAAGCTACTTGCTTTTTGTTTCAAATACGGCACATAACTGCCCACTTGAAGTACATGTATCTTATGAGTGTCATTGAATACTGTCTGAAGAAAATCATTTTATGGTGTTATTTTATGCAAATTACGGGCATACTTTTGATAAGATTAGTTTAATATATCATATTTTGCAATACTTTATAACTAATGAAGATAATTCGTCATCATAATCATTACACCTGCACATGAATTACATATCGCTACGATAACACTTTCAAATAGTTATTAGCGTGACTTAATGTGTCAAATGTCGGAAAATTGAAGTCAGCATTACATCTCAGTAATAAGATCAATTATGGCACATAGCTAGACATGTAATTTAGTCTAGACATGCGTGTTAAGGGCCAATGAGCTAGAATAAACAATTGCTGATGTTATTTTATTACACCTGTAAAATTTAGGGATGCCTTTAATAGCAAACATCAAATTATTTCGTTGATTTAAATCAATATTTCAAATACATACGTTCAAGACTAAACATATAACCAAGGTCTCTTCATCTGAATCTTAATGAGATCATTCATATTCACTATCTAAAATCAAATGTCAAACATTACAACACAATGCATATGTTAATGCAGATATGAGTAGACATACCAAAATGTACAGATCTATACAAATGTTTTGAGGAACAGAAAGAGGAATTTCATAACATGTTGTCATGTGCAAAGCAAGGAAATATTATTGATGAGTATAACTGCATTAATGTGACATGTAATCCCATCATGGTTCTATTAAATACGGATTTCTTCATTCACATTATTCATTCGTCTTCATTTCCTAAGAAATCTTGAAAGTCTAGATCGTCATCTCCATTTCCATCTCCGCTGTCATCGCTGTCCACTTCATCATCTGAATTTGTGCCTAACAAGTCAACCAATGACGGCGGAAGAACAGGGAAACATCCAGGGGGGGGGGGGGGGGGGTACTGGTATTACTTTTTGACGGGGGTGTGCCTCACGGAACCCTGAAATGGGGGTCTGAAGAGCTGACTACACACACAAAATACAGGGTCTTTGGAGCTACAAAAACGCTGAAACAGGAATTACGGGGTCTAAGGAGCGGACTATAACTACAAAATACATAGATTTGGAGCTACCAAAAACCTATGGAAACCCTCCAAAAGGCTCAAATTGTGGTCTAAGGAGCCGAACAAGAAGGGAATAATGGACTTGGCGCTACTCAACTGGCTAGCCAAGTCATTTCGGGGGTCTATGGAGCGGCAATTTATGAAAATCGGGTATCTTTAGAGCAGCGATCAGGCGTGAAAAAGGGGTTCTTTTAAGCGGCACATACCCGTCTTACATTATACATGAGTGCCCCCCCCCCCCCCCCGGGGGGGCAACATAACCAAACTGGTTCTAGCAATCCTTCCACAGTGAGTGTCCATCCCTGTCCTTTACTGTACGGCTCAGGTTTCTCCACGATGGACACAGTGGCTCCCTTATAGAGCGCTGCACGGTGGTTGACTCGTTGAATGTGTGGCTGTAGAGCTGAGTGACAGGGTGGGAGGCGGGCCAGGTCCACTTTCGATTTAGAGGTTAGCTTTTTGTCCTCACCGACCATCTTCCGAAGCAGCTTTACACGGTCTTGGTCAACTGATGACTCGTGAGCCTGCCCATACATCAGGCAGGTGCATGAACTCCTCCAACTGCTGCACTGTCTTGAGGGTTACGTCCCAGTTAGTACCGAGCTCCCTGAGGGGTTGGTGTAACTTTGGAAATTTCTGTAGCTTTTTTGGGGGACCCACTTTCCCCTTTCCTTTGAAGGCACTCGTGCAATCTTCTCCGGTAAAGACGTAAAAGCCAAGGAGTGTGGCACAGTAGTCCTCACCGAACGATTTTGTGAGCTCAGTCACGTGGATGAGTCGGCGATGCTTCCCAGATCCTGTATCAAGGTACACATTCAGGTTGATTGAGTCTGCATGATGGAGAAGTATGACCCTGATGTATGGGCAGGCTCGCGAGTCATCAGTTGACTAAGCCCGTGTAAAGCTGCTTCGGAGATGGCCGGTGAGGACAAAAGGCTAACCTCCACATCAAAAGTGGACCTGGCCCGCCTCCCACCCTGTCACTCAGCTCTACAGCCACACATTCAACGAGTCAACCACCGTGCAGCGCTCTATAAGAGAGCACTGCGCCCATAGTGGAGAAACCTGAGCCGTACAGTGAAGGACAGGGATGGACACTCACTGTGGAAGGATTACTAGAACCAGTCTGGTCATGTTGCCCTGTCCTTCCGCCGTCATTGGTTGACTTGTTAGGCACAGACTCAGATGATGAAGTGGACAGCGATGACAGCAGAGATGGAGATGGAGATGACGATCTAGACTTTCAAGATTTCTTAGGAAATGAAGATGACGAATGAATAATGTGAATGAAGAAATCCTTATTTAATGGAACCATGATGGGATTACATGTCACATTAATGCAGTTATACTCATCAATAATGTTTCCTTGCTTTGCACATGACAAAATGTTATAAAATTCCTCTTTTCGCTCCTCAAAACATTTGTATAGATCTGTACATTTTGGTTTGTCTACTTATATCTGCATTAACATATGCATTGTGTTGTAATGTTTGACATTTGATTTTAGACAGTGAATATGAATGATCTCATTAAGATTCAGATGAAGAGACCTTGGTTATATGTTTAGTCTTGAACGTATGTATTTGAAATATTGATTTAAATCACCGAAATAATTTGATGTTTGCTATTAAAGGCATCCCTAAATTTTACAGGTGTAATAAAATAACATCAGCAATTGTTTATTCTAGCTCATTGGCCCTTAACACGCAAGTCTAGACTAAATTACATGTCCAGCTATGTGCCATAATTGATCTTGTTACTGAGATGTAATGCTGACTTCAATTTTCCGACATTTGACACATTAGGTCACGCTGATAACTATTTGAAAGTGTTATCGTAGCGATATGTAATTCATGTGCAGGTGTAATGATTATGATGACGAATTATCTTCATTAGTTATAAAGTATTGCAAAATATGATATACAGGATGGCCCCCAAAAAACGGAACGGGGCACTTCCCAAAATATAGTAAAATATGTATTATGTCCATCGGAAAGAGTGTCTTTTCAAATGAAAAACGATACCAAAAACAGTCAATTTGGTCGTGTAGTTTTTGTTTTAGGGCGCTGTGAGTGACACCATATCAGGTTCTCTTTTTTGTCAATTTGTATTGAGCCAGCGCTTGATGAATCGCACGAACCGCCGTTCATAGCGAAGAGCATCGCGCACTATTGTTAGTGTGCACTCAGCCGTGTGCCGAGAGAATGAGCATGGTCGCTGAACGGTATTACGGGCAAGGAGTGCGGTTAAACTAGGTCGAAATCGACATAAATCGGCACCTGACATGGTCTCACTCACTGCGTCCTTAAACAAAAACGACCTGACCAAAATTACTGTTCTTGGTATCGTTTTTCATGGGAAAGGACACCCTATCCGATGAATATAAACATTGTGGTATTATATTTTGGGAAGTGCCCCGTTCCGTTTTTTTTGGGCCACCCTGTATTAAACTAATCTTATCAAAAGTATGCCCCTAATTTGCATAAAATAACACCATAAAATGATTTTCTTCAGATATTATTCAATGACACTCATAAGATACATGTACTTCTAGTGGGCAGTTATGTGCCGTATTTGAAAAAAAAGCAAGTAGCTTCTAAAATACAAGGATTATGTTCTGTAGGAATGATTTGAACACATTTGCATATTTATGTTTCGTAGTTATTTTGTTGAAGTTTGGTTTGTATGAAGATATTTCACAAAGTCTCTATGTATGCCTTCAAACATTGTTTATTTAATGTTTGCATGGCTCAAACACAGGAAAACCACCTGATTCATGCAGAATATCTTTATTGTTATGCAAATTTTGCCACTAATTTGCATACTGTGACGTCACATAGTCTTCAATTATCTTCATACACCATTCAATGACACACATTGACCTTCCATACATATGTTTAGAAACTTCAAGTGGGTAGTTATGTGCCGTATTTGATTAAAAAGAAAGCAACTCATAAAATATATGTAAATTGTACCAATGATTATAATTTGCATAAATTTGCATATTTAAGTTTTGCAGTAAAGTTGATAAGGTTTATTTTATATGAAGATATATTGAACTTATTTTTCATAGACAAAAGAAATTGTTCATTTATTGTTTTCATGCGTTGCAAAATGAAATATACGCCTATTTATGCAGAAAATATTGATTTTATGCAAACTTTGCCCCTAATTTGCATATTATGATGTCATACACCCATCTGATCAGATTTTTAATTATAAAATCGTGTTCTCTGACCTTCAAAACATTAGTATGGACTCTTTCTTTAAAAAAATATCTTTGACAATGATCAAAATATGAATACCATAATTTGAAAAAATTTGCATACAAATCATACATGGGACACTTCATGGCGCTGTTAACATAGCTAATCGTTTTCTACACATTTTTTTACAAAAAGTAACATAGATTAAAATTGGTCTCATCGGGGTGCACGAACACCCCTTCTACCCACTAGACTAAGTGTTTGTACTAATGGATTATACTGCTATTGCCATTGTGTGAGTGATTGTGCTAATTTTCATTTCATTTTGAGCTAAGTCACCAAATAGGGTTTATAGGCAAAATAGGCAAATTTGCCTGTCCGTCGTGACCGTGAGAATTTTAATGAACGAACGTAAATTTCGGTGCCCGAAAATGAAATTGAATGAACGCGTAGTGAATTTGATTGCTCGAACTTGAAAAGGGAATGTAAGTAAACCAAAATGGATGCAGGTATTGTGAAATTGAATGATCGAATTCGCCCCTTAGCAAGAAACGCGTGAATTTGAATGACCCTTGTGTGAATTTGGGTGCAGAGGCGTCGATCCGTTTTTGCGATTGAGGGGGAGGGGGGGGGGGGGCGAAATTTGAAACATTTTCCAGAGTGACCACTGAGAGAGCTAAGAGCTCCATATTGGCATGTCCGGAAGTTTTATTATGCGCTCATTGACAATGTCTTGATGGCTCGAAGACCTAACTTTGGGGGGCTCCACATTTGGGGACAATAATGGGGATCCAGGGGGCGGAGCCCCCTGGAGGCTTTTAGCAACATTTGCAAACATTTGCAACTCCTATCATGGGTGTTAAAGGTAAGGTTGAGTATTGGTAATTTCCAAAGTGCCCCCCCCCCCTAAATTAATTGTAACGGATTTGGTTGATTTCAATTCCATATGAAAGATCATCGAAAAAAACATGGGAAATAATAATAATTCCCATTCAAATGCTCTAATTGTTGTCAACAATTTGCTTTCAAAATATTTATAAAAGTGATTGACGTCCGGCCATCACTTTTTAGAGAACGCTAGCGCGAGGCGCAAGCGTTCTAGGTCCTCCGATGCGAAAGGCGAACGGCGCTTGTGATACACATGAATATGCGCGGTAACTATTACCGCGCATTACACTCTCGTATCAGGAGGACCTAGAACGCTAGCGCTTCTCTCTAAAGTTAATTTGACACTTGAGTTGTAACGGCTCTTTTTGAATGATAACAGGGGTTTTACTTTGTCGTTTGTAATTGTGTATACTTTTCGAGCATGGTGAAGTTATAATTATTAGTTTGTACCGTAATCATGCAGGTTTTGGTTACTAAAGTTAAGTTTGTACAATACTCAACGTTACCTTTAAAATTGTATAAAAAAGTGAACCTGCTCGTAACGTATTTTTAAAGGGCATAGCGAGGAAAAGATTGAGCCTTGCATGAGATGGATCCACGTGATTCTGTATATTATAGAGCCATCGATATAGGGCTTTGAGCTCCCATCGATATAGTCTAGGGCATTGAGCTCCCATCGATATAGTCTAGGGCATTGAGCTCCCATCGATATAGTCTAGGGCATTGAACTCCCATGAAACTAAGCAAGGGCGTCAATAACTTCTCAAAAGTGGAGGGGAGACATTGCGAGGAAGCGAAGCGATCGAGAGGAGAGGGTGTGCCCCTCCCACAGTAGGGAGCTTTTGTATTTTTGGGCGTGAAATTGTGCGATTTGGTGCACACCTGAGACAGAAATTTCACGTAATATGAAGTATATATAAGTATGGAACCAAACATACATAATGACAAAGGGAGGGGGACAATCTCCTCCACTTTTTTTAAAAATATTATTGTATACTGGCAACGTGAATGTGTTAAGTCATTCCAATGACTCATTGACGGGTCGTCGGGGGCACAATGGAGAGAGGGGCACATGCCCCATCTTTCAATAATTTCAGTAAAAAAAATATTTTAAAAAGGCGAATGTAATGATTGATCGCTGGTAATGATCGATCCCATGTTCGCATGAGCGATTGCTTACCGTCCCAAAATATAACCACAACTATTAAGATCACATGGATTGATTTTTTGTGGCATGCTTCCAGTAATTCATGCCACAAAGAAACACTGCCCATGTAGTATCAATTTCAAGGAAGTTTGGAACTCCAAGTGCCTTTAAATGAAATTGGATAAATAAGAAATCTAGAATTATAAAATTACGTAGTAATCAGGTCGATCGAAGCCTTCACAAAACGGTAGGCGATTTTCAAATAAAATCAAACCGTGAAAAAATGAAGATATAGAATTCATGTTAATTCAATAAATACAATGACTAATACTAATTACGCTTAAATTATCGGGCCCTGTGAACAAATACAAATCGGCCTAAAATGATTTAGTACAACAAATGGCTTAGCCGTCAGTGTGATAGTTCTTGCCACTCGCATGTATAAGCCAGTGGCATAGCGTGGTCGGACTGATTTTATTAGGTGGGCTGTACATCATACAGACCACCTCATAATTTCGTTAGAATTGCCTTTATTTATTTATTATTAGGTGGGCTGTACATCATACAGACCACCTCATAATTTCGTTAGAATTGCCTTTATTTATTTATTATTAGGTGGGCTGTACATCATACAGACCACCTCATAATTTCGTTAGAATTGCCTTTATTAGGTGGGCTGTACATCATACAGACCACCTCATAATTTCGTTAGAATTGCCTTTATTTCTTTATTATTATTATTCTTTATTTTTCTTATTTCCAATCACTTTTTTGTTACCAAGATAACTTGAAAATGGCTCAATCAAGTGCCTTGAAATTTGGCACACATATATATAGGCATATGGACAAAGCAAAATAAGGTTTTGAACCCTGACCTTGACTGATGACGTCATCTAGGCGCCATTTTGTAAAATTTTCTGAATATCTTCTCATGATCATATCTTCATAACGAAAAGTTGTTTCTCATTCATATTTATCATGATCAAGGTCAATATCCGTCCGGTCAATTTCAGGTCAAAAAACGCGCGCGCATGCGTACGTGCGCGCGTCAGCGCGCGCGCAAAATTTTAAAATGTTCAAAATCGTCGCAAATTCATTTTGGATACGTTTTAGGCCATTTTAAGCATTTTACGAAAAAACGCGCACACGCGCATGCGCGCGCGTTTTCGCGCGTACTGGCATTTTGCAACATAGAATCGCCGAATTTTCTCTGTTATCATATTTAGCCCATCTTTCCAAGCATTTTGATACCTTGTTCACCTTTTTCTGACTAGTAAAAACGCAATGAGCTTCCGTTCAAGAAACATGTCCGTGCGCGCGAGCTCTTGTAATACATAGCATATATGGGCAAAAACATGCCTATACAAAATTCATTGTAACTCTTCAGAATGGATGGGAACTCCCAAGTTTTTTTTCATATTTGGATAGATTATGAGTCGGAGATATGATTTCATGTCTCATTTGATCCTCAATTAACTCATGGCGTCATCATAACGGCCTTCCAACTCAAAATTTCAATTAGCATATTATGACGTCAGCATATTTTTGGAAAATTGATTGTATCTCTGTAAATGTTGATCGATTTTCTTCCAAATTTTGATATGTTCTAGCTCAGACAATTTTCTACAAATGTAATAACCACGATTTTTCATTTTGACAAAGGCATCATGGCGTATTTTGCGATTTAAGGAGGCATGTCATTTTTTAACATTTTGCGTGTATTCTCTATGGGACATGACTTTTTTTCAAAACTGGATTCTACATTCCCGTCTTTCGCGACCAATATCTTCTTCGTTTTAGCTTCGTTTACGCTGAACTTCGAGTATGTTGTAGCTGAGACAATAAGCTATCTCAAATGAGCCCTTGATTATGTCTTTAATTTTAGTTCGACCAGCCCACCTATACTTGTTCTAAACAAGTATTACAATTCTAGTTATTCTTTATTTTCTTATTTCCAATCACTTTTTTGTTAGCAAGATAACTTGAAAATGGCTCAATCAAGTGCCTTGAAATTTGGCACACATATATATAGGCATATGGACAAAGCAAAATAAGGTTTTGAACCCTGACCTTGACTGATGACGTCATCTAGGCGCCATTTTGTAAAATTTTCTGAATATCTTCTCATGATCATATCTTCATAACGAAAAGTTGTTTCTCATTCATATTTATCATGATCAAGGTCAATATCCGTCCGGTCAATTTCAGGTCAAAAAACGCGCGCGCATGGGTACGTGCGCGCGTCAGCGCGCGCGCAAAATTTTAAAATGTTCAAAATCGTCGCAAATTCATTTTGGATACGTTTTAGGCCATTTTAAGCATTTTACGAAAAAACGCGCACACGCGCATGCGCGCGCGTTTTCGCGCGTACTGGCATTTTGCAACATAGAATCGCCGAATTTTCTCTGTTATCATATTTAGCCCATCTTTCCAAGCATTTTGATACCTTGTTCACCTTTTTCTGACTAGTAAAAACGCAATGAGCTTCCGTTCAAGAAACATGTCCGTGCGCGCGAGCTCTTGTAATACATAGCATATATGGGCAAAAACATGCCTATACAAAATTCATTGTAACTCTTCAGAATGGATGGGAACTCCCAAGTTTTTTTTCATATTTGGATAGATTATGAGTCGGAGATATGATTTCATGTCTCATTTGACCCTCAATTAACTCATGGCGTCATCATAATGGCCTCCGAACTCAAAATTTCAATTTGCATATTATGACGTCAGCATATTTTTGTCATACAAAATTCATTGTAACTCTTCAGAATGGATGGGAACTCCCAAGTTTTTTTTCATATTTGGATAGATTATGAGTCGGAGATATGATTTCATGTCTCATTTGACCCTCAATTAACTCATGGCGTCATCATAATGGCCTCCGAACTCAAAATTTCAATTTGCATATTATGACGTCAGCATATTTTTGGAAAATTGATTGTATCTCTGTAAATATTGATCGATTTTCTTCCAAATTTTGATATGTTCTATCTGAGACAATTCTCTACAAATGTGATGATCACGATTTTTCATTTTGACAAAGGCATCATGGCGTATTTTTGCGATTTAAGGAGGCATGTCATTTTTTAACATTTTGCGTGTATTCTCTATGGGACATGACTTTTTTTCAAAACTGGATTCTACATTCCCGTCTTTCGCGACCAATATCTTCTTCGTTTTAGCTTCGTTTACGCTGAACTTCGAGTATGTTGTAGCTGAGACAATAAGCTATCTCAAATGAGCCCTTGATTATGTCTTTAATTTTAGTTCGACCAGCCCACCTATACTTGTTCTAAACAAGTATTACAATTCTAGTTATTCTTTATTTTTCTTATTTCCAATCACTTTTTTGTTAGCAAGATAACTTGAAAATGGCTCAATCAAGTGCCTTGAAATTTGGCACACATATATATAGGCATATGGACAAAGCAAAATAAGGTTTTGAACCCTGACCTTGACTGATGACGTCATCTAGGCGCCATTTTGTAAAATTTTCTGAATATGTTCTCATGATCATATCTTCATAACGAAAAGTTGTTTCTCATTCATATTTATCATGATCAAGGTCAATATCCGTCCGGTCAATTTCAGGTCAAAAAACGCGCGCGCATGCGTACGTGCGCGCGTCAGCGCGCGCGCAAAATTTTAAAATGTTCAAAATCGTCGCAAATTCATTTTGGATACGTTTTAGGCCATTTTAAGCATTTTACGAAAAAACGCGCACACGCGCATGCGCGCGCGTTTTCGCGCGTACTGGCATTTTGCAACATAGAATAGCCGAATTTTCTCTGTTATCATATTTAGCCCATCTTTCCAAGCATTTTGATACCTTGTTCACCTTTTTCTGACTAGTAAAAACGCAATGAGCTTCCGTTCAAGAAACATGTCCGTGCGCGCGAGCTCTTGTAATACATAGCATATATGGGCAAAAACATGCCTATACAAAATTCATTGTAACTCTTCAGAATGGATGGGAACTCCCAAGTTTTTTTTCATATTTGGATAGATTATGAGTCGGAGATATGATTTCATGTCTCATTTGACCCTCAATAACTCATGGCGTCATCATAATGGCCTCCGAACTCAAAATTTCAATTTGCATATTATGACGTCAGCATATTTTTGGAAAATTTATTGTATCTCTGTAAATATTGATCGATTTTCTTCAAATTTTGATATGTTCTAGCTCAGACAATTTTCTACAATGTAATAACCACGATTTTTCATTTTGACAAAGGCATCATGGCGTATTTTTGCCATTTAAGGAGGCATGTCATTTTTTAACATTTTGCGTGTATTCTCTATGGGACATGACTTTTTTTCAAAACTGGATTCTACATTCCCGTCTTTCGCGACCAATATCTTCTTCGTTTTAGCTTCGTTTACGCTGAACTTCGAGTATGTTGTAGCTGAGACAATAAGCTATCTCAAATGAGCCCTTGATTATGTCTTTAATTTTAGTTCGACCAGCCCACCTATACTTGTTCTAAACAAGTATTACAATTCTAGTTATTCTTTATTTTCTTATTTCCAATCACTTTTTTGTTAGCAAGATAACTTGAAAATGGCTCAATCAAGTGCCTTGAAATTTGGCACACATATATATAGGCATATGGACAAAGCAAAATAAGGTTTTGAACCCTGACCTTGACTGATGACGTCATCTAGGCGCCATTTTGTAAAATTTTCTGAATATGTTCTCATGATCATATCTTCATAACGAAAAGTTGTTTCTCATTCATATTTATCATGATCAAGGTCAATATCCGTCCGGTCAATTTCAGGTCAAAAAACGCGCGCGCATGCGTACGTGCGCGCGTCAGCGCGCGCGCAAAATTTTAAAATGTTCAAAATCGTCGCAAATTCATTTTGGATACGTTTTAGGCCATTTTAAGCATTTTACGAAAAAACGCGCACACGCGCATGCGCGCGCGTTTTCGCGCGTACTGGCATTTTGCAACATAGAATCGCCGAATTTTCTCTGTTATCATATTTAGCCCATCTTTCCAAGCATTTTGATACCTTGTTCACCTTTTTCTGACTAGTAAAAACGCAATGAGCTTCCGTTCAAGAAACATGTCCGTGCGCGCGAGCTCTTGTAATACATAGCATATATGGGCAAAAACATGCCTATACAAAATTCATTGTAACTCTTCAGAATGGATGGGAACTCCCAAGTTTTTTTTCATATTTGGATAGATTATGAGTCGGAGATATGATTTCATGTCTCATTTGATCCTCAATTAACTCATGGCGTCATCATTTTTTGTTGGGGGGGGGGGGGCGCACACCTTATGTATTTCACTTTTTTCTTCAACAAATTTCTCCTTATATTTTCTATTGTATTTTCTATTTTTTTCTTCAAAATTATTGAGGCACGTAAGGGAGGTATTTGAATTTTAGGACAGTTTAAGTTTGCCTTTTTTTTTGTTGGGTTGGGGGGGGGGGGGGGTGGGGGTTATCATGGTAAACTATTTAGGGGATATGAATTTCGAGCTAATGCGGGAACGTATTTCATATGCAGTGGTAGTGAAATTATTTACTGTCTTACAGACGCGCTCAATCAACAATGATTCTTCACGTCTGATACTGTCTTTTATTTCGTTGTCACCATGCATGAGAAACATGCATACTTCGAATCGGTCTGGTTAGTGCGGAGAGTTAGAATGGAGCTCTGACCACAAGACTTAAACACAGTTCATACTGCATAAGTACTATCCCTCTCACGAAGGGGAACCTGGAATCATACTGCATTTATTGGCATCTCCTAATAGTACTTTATTTACACTATTTCTTTTGAAATTTGGTTCTCCATAAAGTAACTTGCTTAATACTCAACCGATTCTTAAAATGTGGGAATTTATTATTTTCGATTTCTATCTCACAATTAACCATGCTAACAGCAACAAATAACTCTTCAAGACTTAAACTCAACCCAAAACTTCCATATGTCTACTTAGAATTATTATTCATATTTCCATCTAGGTCTTTTGCATAATAAAATTCATGCCATGTAAACCTTGCCTCTATAATCACAATGTTCATAGTAAAGTAGCTTAATATGTGGCAATCGTACAAATTTTACCTTATTCTGCATATACAGTGGCAAGTTAGCTAGGACATCGATGGTCACTGGTGTCACAGTGTGTGAGAATGTAACTTTTCCTCCTTTGACGTAGATACTCTCTGCCTTAAATGATGTTTTCGTTCCTCTGACTGACACTTCGATGTCCTGCAGGTTTTGTGCAGAACGCAGCCACGCCCATTCTCCGCACTCGCGAGGCAGACCAAGGAACTTCAAGCTTGGGGTGTTGGTCAGGTAAGGCAGCGAAGTTACTAGCGCTGGGTCTTTGATGGTCACTTGCTGAAGGTTTGATAAGGTCTGGAGACCATCAACAAGCCTGATCGGTAGGCTTGATGTCAAGTGTGGCGTGTTGATCTCTATGTGTGTTATCTATACAGGAGAGATATGAGAACATAAGACCCGGGACATCAGCTAAGATGATTTGAATTAGAGCATAGAACCTGGAAGTACTACAACACACACGTACACCCTTAACAGAATGAGAATAGCGCGAATGTGTCACATCGACACACTGAACATGAAAGTCTCTACGCCATTTTTAATATGCTCAAGAAATAATGATATGTATATATAATCTTTCGTGTTAACTTTTTTAAAATTTAAACAAATCTTTATATAATCAATCAGTTGCGCGAAATATTAACAAAATTCGATACCAGCAGCCCTAACCATTGCATTCATAATACGCAGTGGTTGATTGGGAATTACTTTGTTCTCTCCAGACGCGCCCAATCAATTATCATTCTTTACGTCTGGGACTGTCCTTTAATTCATTGTCATTATACAAGAGATGCATTTTGGTTTCGAACCCGGTTTGGTCATAGCGAGTAGCTATGGAGCACTGACCACAAGACCCAAACACAGCTCCTTCTGCATAAATATGCAACTATCTATCTCGCTACTTGTGAGAACAGGGAATCATACTGCATTTATTTCTATTTTGCTTGCCTAATACTCAACCGATTCCCATGATGTGGGTATATTTGTAGCATTTGCGAATCCTCTAAGCGTAAAGTAGCAAGAAATAGCTTAAACAACACATTACAACATAATCGGTCACACCATGTATTGATCGATTAATGGTAATGATAGATCGATCCCATGTTCGCATGATCGATTGCTCATAGTCCCCAACTATTACCACAGCTAATCGGAACACACTTCTTCCTATGCCACATATACTTGTAATTATCATACTAGCATGACTAGCGTACTATACAGAATTTTTCGTGTCATGCTTTTCCGTAATTCAAGCCACAAAGAAATGAGAACACAGGAATGTGGGAAGCTTTATTAATTCATTAAAACGCAGAAATTACAAACATCATTGGGAAATAAATGGCCGTATTTGTGTTTATCTCCAAGTGCCTCTGAACAATATTGCATAAATAAACAATCTATACTTGCATATCAGGTAGATCGAAGACTCCACAAAACTCTAGGGGTTTAACAAATACATACCAACAGTGCAAAAATCTCATTTTGATAAATACCACGTTTAATAATAATAACGCTTAAATTTTACAAGGTAGCTACTTCAGTGACAAACAATACTCCTTTAGTGGACGTTGCATAGCATTGATATAATCATTGACCTACACTGTTCTATGTATGACGAGCGTTATTGTTGAAGACCTGGCCAAATATTTCAGTGTTTCCTAAATACGTATCAAGACCCTATTATATGGTTTAGTAAGAGACTACATCATTGTACATGTAATATAATCACACCAGCCGAGTACATAGGATGATATAAATATCAATGTCATTATTGAGCTGTTGATTTGGGTGCGCTTCGTTATTCCGAAGGTTCATTATTCCGAAGGTTCGTTATTCCGAACACGCAAATTTCGTATACCTGAGGGTTCGTTTATCAGAAAATGAAATAGGATTCGTTAATCCGAACATTTGTTGCATTATTACGAAGGTTCGTTATTCCGAATTCGTTATTCCGAGGGTTCGTTATTCCGAAGGTATATTCCTAAAATGAAATCAGAATCGTTATTCCGAAGGTTCGTTATTCCGAAGGTTCGGTTATTCCGAAGGTTCGTTATTCCGAGGTCCGTTATTCCGAGGGTTCGTTATTCCGAAGGTTCGCTATTCCTAAAATAAAATCGGGTTCGTTAATCCGAAAATGAATTCGGGTTTGATATAATGCTATCATTTCAGATTGGCGTAGCCACGGGAAAGAAGGGGGAGAGGTGGGGGGCAGTGGCGTACCCAGGATTTTTTAAAGGGGGGGGGGTTATTTTGTACAAAATTCTAAATTTTCGAGGCCGAGACCACAAATACCTCCAAAGTTGAAAACCCCTCTCGGGGGGGGGGGGGGGGGGGGGGGGGGTTTCCATAATTTTGTTTCAAAGCCGAGACCAAGTACCTCCAAAGTTGAAAACCCCTCTCAGTGGGGTGGGGGGGGGGGGGGGGGGGGGGGGGAAGGTGGGTGTCCGTACATTATTTTTTTCGAAGCCGTGATCAAGTACTTTCAAAATGTTCAAGGTAGAGACCAGAGATCTTGGACAAATTAGGGGCCGAGGCAAGGCTTAAGTCGGCCGAGACCAAGTTTTAGTCGGTCGAGACAGTGTTTTTGACGGTCGAGACCGCTAAAAAGTAGTCTCGAGACCGGCTCGAGACCCCCAAAACAGCCATTTGTTGGTGAAAGGGGGGGGGGGGGGTTGAACCCCCCCCCCCCTGGGTACGCCTATGGTGGGGGGGGGCTTGCTCAACACAGGCTCTGTATCAAATTAAGAGAAAATAGAACTATATTTCAGATTAGCGCAGCCACGAAAGAAGATGGGGGGTCTTGCTTTATCAAATAAATATATAAAACAAACTTAAATGATTGATTGGTCTGGCCAAGCGAGGGAATGGGAGGGGGGGGGGGGGGGGGACGGGAGGTGTATGCTTAATGCAGGCTGTAAATTAAATAAACACAAACAATTACATGTATAGTATTATAACAAACCTGATTTCAGTTTAGAATTATAACTAACCAGAATTTATTTTTGTATTAACGAACCCTATTTTATTTTCGGACTAATGAACATTCGGAATAGCGAAACCGATTTCGTTTTAGGAATAGCGAACCTTCGGAATAACTAACCTTCGGAATATCAGAACCTTCGGAATAACGAACCTGATTTTATTTTAGGATAAATGAACCTTCGGAATAGCGAACCCGATTTCGTTTTAGGAATAGCGAAGCTTCGGAATAGCGAAGCTTCGGAATAACGAACCTTCGGAATAACCGAACCTTCGAGATAACGAACCTTCGGAATAAAGGACAGTAACCTTTGATTTAAACAAGTCACTCAAATCTCGTCTCTGCAATTATAGGTTATATGATTTTTAATCATCATTATTTTGTTTGTATTGTATACTGGAAATGTGAATGTGTTAAGTCATTCCAATGACTCATTGTTGGATCGACGGGGGCACAGTGTGGAGAGGGGCACATGCCCCATTCTTCAATAATGATAGTAAAACAAATATTAAAGAAAAGTGCGTAATGTAATTATTAATCACTGGTAATGATCGATCTCATGTTCGCATGATCGATTGCGTAGAATCCCAAAATATAACCACAACTAATCAAAATCAGAAGGATTGATTGTTCGTGTTATGCTTCCCGTTATTCAAGCTGCAAATAAACACTGCCCATGTAGTATCAATAATTTCAAGGACGTTTGAAAATGAGAACGCAGAAAAGTGAGATGTATGTATTCATTTATCAATTGCCATTGAATAAAGTTGCATGAATAAGAAATCTAAAATTATAAAACTACGTAGTAATCAGGTCAATCGAAGCCACCACAAAACACTAGGGGATTTACAAATGAAATCAAACCGTGACTAAATGAAGATATATAATTTATCTTATTTCGATAAATACTACGACTGCCCGCGCGAGTTACTACATTTCACGGACAGTGTATCCATATAGACACACCCGTTTGCCGTACGAAATACCACGGAACTTATGCAATTGGGTACAGAGGGCCCCTGATATCTCAAAAACTTAAACTCGAGATCTTCTGAGAGTTGACAATTTTTACCTCAAAGCCCCTAAATATGCATTTTTTTTCCCTTCTAGTTTACACCCCTTTGCCAAACAAGGACCGAGTAATTAATCAAACTTAATTATCCAGGGTTGCCACTTCACTAACGAACAATACCCCTTCCGTTGGGCATTGCATAGCATTGATGTTATTATTAACCTAAACTGTTCTATCATTTTATGTATGACAATCAAAAGACCCGGCGGGGGTTTGAACCCACGACCTCTTAATTATGAGAAAAACACTCTACCACTAAGCCACACGTTTTGTTGTAATAAACAAGCAATTAAAGTTGCATACTTTGGCCGGTATTCTGGGGTCAGGTTTAGTTAAACTTCAGGTTTAAGGCAGGTTTAAACTCGGTATTTAAACCTCAAGTCTAAATTCCATATTCTGGAGTCGGGTTTAAGGTTTAAGGTTTTGGATGGGTTTAAGGCGGGTTTAACTTTAACGTGTGCAGTATAGGCGTGAGTTAAACCATGTGTGCACATAGTTTAAGGATGGTTTAAGCAACTGTCAATCATGCTACTATACTCGAAAATAATGTTTATTTCGTTTTTACATCTGTAAATCAATGAACAATTGCGTTGGAAGGCTTTTTGTGTAGGGTATGTGTTCATTTGCATTAAACACATCAATAAACTCGTCAAATTCAATAAAGAAAAGCTGCATGCAATGTCCATCAGTTATCTACCGTGGTGCCGACCCGGCCGGGCCGGGAAGATAACGGTGAGTGGCCTTCGAATATTTAAGTCATGATTAAGAAAAATAATGCCGTGGTACCCAATAAAATGTTACGATAGAGAAAACATACCTTTTATGATGAATAACTTGTGTGAATTCCATGGTACAGACACAAGTTACTTTTATGTTAGCGCAGCTTTTCTGTTAAATTTGACAAGTTTTCGTAATGCTCAGAGTGCATGCATTGCATAGATTATAATTAGTTCATACACAAAAGCATAGCAAGCGCGTGTGTAATTCATAATTTGCGCGATTTAGTTGTGATGCGCTAGTTACATGTTTAAAGCATGTAATTTGTGTTGCGTGATCATGGCGGTATTGCGCGCGCAAAGCGCATTGTTACGCCCTGGCATTGCGTTTTTGCGCTCAATGATGATTGTCTTTAGACACTGCGCGTGAGAAGTACGCGTGAGATACGCCCACACCTAGTGTAAAAGCGCAGTGACTATGGCATATCGAGTCTTCAT